>JAMYXO010000717.1:0-39122 GCA_033310375.1 Conus canariensis
AGAGCACGCGCTTTTCTATATATGTAATTATTTATGAGGATTCAGTTCATCGGTGGCATAATGAACTGTTTGGACCAACAGTTTTGTCATCCTTCCAGGGTAGTGGAGAGAGAGAGAGAGAGAGAGGAGAGAGAGAGAGAGAGAGAGAGAGAGAGAGAGAGAGAGAGAGAGAGAACCCCCCCCCCCCCCCCCCCCCCCCCCCCCCCCCCTGTACTTTAAACTACAGTCACACCAATATCTACCACTGTACTTTAAACTACAGTCACACCAATATCTACCACTGTACTTTAAACTACATCACACCAATATCTGCCACTGTACTTTAAACTACAGTCACACCAATATCTGCCACTGTACTTTAAACTACAGTACACACCAATATCTACCACTGTACTTTAAAACCCCACCACCAAAAAACCACCACACAAAACAAACACGGAAAAAAGGGGGAAAGAGTTCGGGGCCCCGCTCCGGCACCCCAAAAATTTGGAAAAAATGTTAAAACGCACTTTTTTTGCTTTCTTTTTTTTCCCGGGTCGCTTTCCCCCGTCAAAGACTTTCGTAAATTTTTTTTCCGCAAAACCCCAAACCCGAAAAACTTTTGATTAGTTTTTGGAACAAACAACGGGGGAAATTTGGGGGGGTTTTTGGTTTTAATGGGAAAGCCAAGCCATTAGATCATTTTTTTCAGTCCTGCTCAGCCTTTCTTTTTTTTTTTTTTTTTTTGTTTTCTGGTTTTTTTTAGGCAATATTCCTCGAAAGTTAATGCTTTTTTTTTCTTTAAAAATGTTATAATTTTCTGTTTAAAATTTTGGTTTTCTAAATTTGAAAAGAAACCCAAAAATTTGGGGCAAAAACGAAAAACAGAAATTTTAAAACAATACGTACGGGAAACTCTTGCTCCTTTTTAAACTAAACCCCCCAACCATAAAACTTTAAAAGGGAAAAACAATTAAAAAGGGAAATTTCTTTGGCTGTATGTTCCGACAAACCCAGACCGGAAACCAACAAAATGCAGCTACGCGCGCGCATACAACATAGAGAAACAGACACCCCTTTCCCTGCATGCACCCCAGGGGCACGGCATGCATGAACGTGCTCGGAGGGAAAGCATGTATTTCGGCATTATCTTCGCCTTTCCCACAAAAAGGGGAAAAAAACAAACAAACAAGCACACTCACAAGCAAAAAAATTTGCGCTGGGGGGGACGGTAGGGGCGAGAGCTTGAGGCGAACCTGTTCCCATTAAAACCGGGGTGTTTTTTCTATGACAGAAAAGCCAGTCGTCCTCCTCCCGATGGAGAAATGAAAAAACACTCGGGGGAGAACACGAAGCGGGAAGGCAAGATGTAGCTTGGTGGTCTGCCTCAGATAGGTCATACGAGATAACGGTGAGGCGAATACAGCATACTGATATGTTGCCGACACGGAAGAAACAAACAAGCAACCAAAAACATTCTCCATTGTTTGAGGCGTCTTCTTCATATCTGTTCTTTCTTCTTCTTGGAAAAACTCCTGTTTTTCTGGTCCATCTCTAATCATTTTCCGACCTTATACACTTTTACTGTTTAAAAAATCGGTTTATGTCTTTGTATCCTTTTTCCTGAGTTGTTTTTGTTGTATCTCTCTCTCTCTCTCATCTCGTTTTCGCTCAGTGATCAAGGTTCTCGATCTCTCACTCATCTCGTTCTCATCAGCACTCTGTCATTCTTCAAATCAAACTTGTGCGTCGTGTCCGTCTCTTCATTCTCTCTGTACTTCATAGAGCCATTTTCTATGTTCATGTCTTGTCAATTTTTTGCGTTGTTTTTGTTGGTCTATTTCAACCTTTATTGAAAACATCGCTCATAGACGTGTCTCCCTTTCATTCTTTCTCTGTACTCTCTTGTGTTGTTGTGCGAAATTTCTAGCTGTTTGTCTTATGGCTATATACCTCGACGTCCCAGCAGACCTGGAGACAGCAGCTTCAGACCGGGTCAGGCTGGGTTGGGGGTTTGCGCACCGCAAGGCCGGCATCAAGCAAGCAGAGGCAGACAGAGGAAGTAGGCGGCGCAGTTGGGAAAGAACGGAGGGTACCCGCGAGACAGGGCGAATTAGAATGGGCGTCGCACCCATACAGACACTGATAGACTGGAGACTTCACTGACGAACCTGCAGCATTCCAGCACCATTGTCGCTCTCACGAGGCGAAGAGCGGTATGCAACGTTTGTGTCAATTGTGCTTTTTTTCGGTGATGCACTTCTTTCTTTGTTGGTTTGATGTCTGTCTTTCTTTCTATCATCGATCTGTCCTTCTTTTCCTTCCTATCTCTACCAAGTCTTCTTTACTCCCTATGTCTTTGGTTCTTTCTCCTGTGTATCACTGTTTTCTCTAAACCTTTTTTCTTATCGTCTGGCCTCCACAACTCCGAACACCCCCGCAAACTTTCAAGTTGCTCATTACATATCCTTTGTATCGGGTTCTCGCGATCTTGATTTCTTTATTTTAAAAAGTCGTTCGTCAGTTATTTCCTATTTTTTTGCTGGATGTCCTTTTGTCCCATGTTGCTTGTTGTTGGCTTTGCAGGTCATTTCGTAATATCCCTAGTCTCCTTGCTTTCTTCTGTCTATGCTCTGTTTGTCTACATACTTTATTGTCTGTAGTACTCGCGCTGTTGCCTTCTGTGTCTCCTTAGGTCTGGACTTGTCTGTCATAGTCTGTCTAGTCTGTCTGACTTATCTCGTATTTCTCTCATCGTCTAGTTTGATCTGGTGCTACATGCTGTGGTTACATGTTGGTGTGTGTGTGTGTGTGTGTGAGTGTGTGTGTGTGATGTGTGTGTGTGTGTGTGTGTGTGTGTGTGTGTGTGATGTGTGTGTATGGGTGTGTGTGTGCGCATGTGTGTGTGTGTGTGTGTTGATGTGGGTATGTTGATGTGAGTGTGTTTATTGTGCTGTGTGTGTGTGTGTGTGTGTGTGTGTGTGTGTGTGTGTGTGTTAGTGTGTGTGTTGCTTTTTGTCAGCGTTGTCATGGGATATTGCTTTTGACGTCTAATTCCAGGGTCGATTCTTAATTATTGCAGATGCCATTACAAAGTAGTGCTGGAAGTGATGTCTACTATTATGTCATGTTCAATCAGAGTGATTACGGGCGACCTATAATGTGTCATCTTAACTTTATTCTTAGACGTTTTTTCTGACAAGAGTAACAATATAGTGTAGTGTGTGTGTGTGTGATGAGTGTGTGTCGTGTGTGTGTTGATGTGTGTGTGTGCTGTGTGTGTGTAGGTTGTGTGTATTGTTGTGAGTGTGGTAGTAGGCAGGCCACACTGGTGGCCAACGCAGACAATACGGGCCTGGCGAAGGGCAGGACATGACATCAAGTTTGTGGCTTTCATGGGTAGTAGACTTAGCTTCCGATGTATCATCTGCTTCGCCGTCCGTTCATAAAGCAATTCCAACATATTCAGTGAGACTTATGGATGACAACTTCAGAACACCAGAAGTGAAAAATGTGAAACAAGTCACACTTGGTTAGATCGTTAGTCGTCGATGTAAGACATTTGTTGGTTGATTAAATCGTAGAAAAGAACTTCGCGCAGTGAACGAGTTTGTGTCTCAATGTTTCATCTATATGCGAGATGAGGAAACACAAAGCAGCAATGAACTCTTTTTGTCATGACAGAACAGTCTAGGTCGAATTTCAGTCTGATCACTGACTCTTAATGTGATTCTCCAAGACTGTAATCCTGGCCGGAGAACTTGGTCTTTTGAAAAGGAAGTAGCTCAAACACAACTGGGCTTTCCTCCTTCGCCTTGCAGTCAACATTAGCTCTGAAAAAAATACCACTGTGAATACGGACCAGATAATGTCTATAGCATTTTCAGTTGTATTTATCATACTGGACATGGAGTCATCAACAACAATGTCCGATCGGAAGGTCCTGAATTCCGATATCGGAGACAATTAGCGGGCACGACTCCCAACAGTGATCAGACAAAGTGGACCGAAAGTTAATGCTGACTGTTCCAGACAGGTCGGCAATTGTTCTGAATCAATGTCGTAGAGTCGCAAAGAAGGGGTCAAACGGATTGTGCGGAAAAGATGCTGGATATGTATCTCGCAATGCACACGTAAATAGAGATCGTATCGTGTCTATTGAGCTATAGGAACGTATTGTCGTTTTTGTGATTCGACATTTTTTCTACACATAACTTTTGGGAAATCAAGAAGCTAGACCATGGATTTTTGTTGGTCAAGAGATGACAAATTGGCGCGCTGAAAATTGGATTTACGCACAGATACAGTTTAGTGGAAAATATTGAGCATTTTTGGTCGCAAAGGTATAAAGTACAGTTCATTGTTTGGACTTTAGCGAGAGAATACATAATATAATGATAATAGGTATTCGGGGCGAGAGCACTGTCATCTGTTAAAGAGTCGCCACGAAATCTAAATCGAGATTCATTGCAATCAATAGGAGGTCAATCGGAAGGAGTAACTATCCCGAACAAACGGCTTATGTTAACTCTAGGCAGGGGCGAAGGAGGAAAGAAGAGGCGGCCAAAAATCTATACGTGCAAATACAGGTTAAGTTTTTTAAAAATATGTGGCTTTTCGGTCCAAGCCTAGTTGTAAAGTAATAAGATGACAATTTATTTGTGTAGACATTTCAGCGACAAAGACATAATGAGAAGAAGAAGGTTCTGGGCAATATCCTCATTTGGAAAGAGGTTTACGACGAGCTAAATGCCAAGACCTTGATCAAATCAGGGTAGGTAAGGGGAATGTAGACTCCCCATGAACAGAACATTTCAATTTTCATTGGGCTTGAGGGGTCGACCACAGAGAGAGGTGCCCATTTTGGGAGCATGGCCGGCATACGAGTACCTTACACTTAGTCTGATGTCTTTGTCAGTATGTTCCTGTTGATATTGGGTTCTCACCTGAAGACACACTTGCTCCCTTTGACGAGGTTGTGTAGCTGAAGGTCCATTGTGTCCGGATGTAATTGTGGTATTGTGTAGTGGCGGAGAGCGTCTATATATAATGAGCAGTCGTGTTAGGAAAGATGCACCGAACAATGACACGTATACAACAGGCATACAGCATCCTCCTGACAGTGACATCATCATCCACCACCATAACAAAAAACAGTCTAATCAACGGAATTTAAATCATTCTCTTTTTGACAACCCTCCCCGGCTGCTACCTAGCTCTTTCAGCATTTATTGTCCCCGTACTCAAAAGTCACCTCTAACATCAGAAACAATCAGATTTTATGTTCACGAGGAGCAAGTCTCCTTTGTCGTCCTTTATATCGTTAGCTGCGACAGAGTGAATGCGATGTTGAGACAGAAACCGATACAGAAACGCGTTAAAAAGAAGAAAAGATGCAGTAATAGCCTAGCAAGAAAGCAAAGGGGCAGTAAATATCGGTTGGGTTTTTGATCATGTAATATCTTCATTGGAATCGCTCTTTGTGGTATTTATTGCAGACCTTAGTATCTTTCCTAAAGCAGTACAAAACAATAAAGATGGACTAATTGCCGCCACAACAAACGGAAACAAACAAAATGACATAACCAAAACGGCGACTACGCCTACGAATAAATGGAGTAACTCTTGGTCCAGAAATTGGCTCTACGATGAGAAAAAAAGTGGAGTGAATTAGCCCTAGTGGTCTTTGAATTTTCCACTTCAAGTGATTGAATGGTCCTGACCAAGAATGGTGGTTTTCATGTTGCATGAGGAACAAGACACCAAGAGGTCTGGAAAGTGCATCGGTGTTTGTTCTTGGTTCTCCGCGGCGTAGTCATTTCTCTTGAAACTAGGTTCTATTTCCTATCGCGCCTAGCAGTACGGACCTGTCTCCCCGACATGTCCTTCCGGCCTGCCGCCCGACTATCCTCCCCTCCCTGCCCCAGCCGCCTGCAATGATGGCTATGACAGAGTAGTGACGTCAGTGTGAGGGGCACAAACGGCGCTTGGCTGGCTTCCTGATAACCCCTTTTACAGCTGGAGGTGGAGAAGGGTGAACTTTGGGGGTACAGGGCCGTGACCTGAGGCAGATGACCCTCTGCTACACAGGATTTTCTCATGATAGTTGGATTGCGTACTGTGGTGGCTCGTCCCAAGACTGATTGTGGTCTGGGCAGTATCAGATGTTATTGTGAGGCTGGAGGTGGTGATCTTGCATCCACATCTGGGGTGGGAAAGTCCCCCAGCCTGAACGGCCCGTGTAACTAGTAAGGGGGGGGGGGGGGGGGGGGGGGGGGGGCATACGAAGTATCTATGCACGGTACACCTGGTATGGTCTCTAGGGATGGTCATGAAACTCATTCTAACGTATCTTTGGCCGCAGGAGTTCCATTGAATCACGGCAAGCATACTCTGACTGTTTTTGCAATGGGTGTACCCTGGGGACTGGAAACCGTGACGGCGTTTTAAGCGGTTGTCGTTTTGAGTTGAGAAAGATATGCGATGCACCAAGTGTGTGTGTGTGTGGTGTGTGTGGTGTGTGTAGTGTGTGTGTGTGCTGTGTGTTGTGTGTGTGTGTGATTCAGACTATCAATCTTGCAGACATATACGGCAAGAATTCACAAATGGGATAATTTTAACAATCTTGTGGATTCAGAACTATCTAATTCATTCCTCTTGGCAGATACATCACTAATGGATTTGGTAGGAAATTCGTTACATGCCCATTCAGCGAATTCACTAGCAAAAGACAACACGTGAGAAAACTTTTCTATCAAAAACAAAATTCTGACCATGTTTCACGACAAGGTGAAGTAATTATATTGGATAGCAGATCAACTAATTCTTCCGCTTGGGCTTGATCAGAAACTAATATTTCTTTCCTACGCGTGAAGCTGACTGTAATGGATTCATTTTGGGCGCGCCTGAGTAGTAACAGAGAAGAGGAAAGTTCAGCTGATTAGCATGTTCTTATGGGGTTTCGGTGTTCGAATTGTCCAAAGTGTTGGTTAAGTCTTGCCTGAAGAAGAAGGCCAATAGAGAAGGATACTTCTGAAACTGCGTCGTGTTTTGTTTATTGTCTTTTGTTGCCGCCTATCTTTTTTCTTCTATGTCCAACGTACAGAACTGTCCTTTCTCAGATAGGTTTGTGTCAGTATTCCGCGCTGCATGTCATCTCAACAGTCAGTTTATGTTTCATTCCTTTTATTTTGTGCGCGCTCTGACAGGCAAGATTGGCACAGAACACTAACAGGAGTTCATTTTAACACCGAAGATTTGACGTAATAAAGAAGGGAGTGAAATATGTGGTTCCCGCAGGCCAGCGACAATGCCACAAATTGCTTGGAAGTTGAACTACAACGGAGAAGCATTGATCATTCAGTGCGAAGTTCAATTACATACTGAACACACACTTCTATCGGAAAAGAATATTGAAGCAATAATCAGACAGAGAAGTATTTGGGTTTTTATCTTTCATTTATAACTGCTACAAACATCGCGTTTTGCTGTATAAAGTATGAGTTTCTACACGTTCCAACTGGAATTAATTAGGGAAGAGATAACAGATTCTTGTCGGTTCACCTGATTTTTACTTTTTCTATAAATTTGTTGTTGTTTGCTATTTGCATGTGTAATAACGCTCAGGGCAGCGTTCAATGCCCGACTGTGTAATGAAGAGTCCTTGTCAAATTATGAGTATGGCCACAAAAAAGAGAAATAACTAGTCATATAAAGAATTATATGGTACGCCTCCCGACGTAACGGACAGGCAACAACAATATACGCAGCTACATATACTGCATGCAATGTAAATGCAGCACACACAGCACAGCTACAGACACACCCACAGTCACACACACACACCACACACCACTACACACACACAACACGACTGACACACACACTCCACACACCCACACGGAGGACTCACGCCTGTTTTGAATTAACGAGACAGGGGGCGTGGGTTTCTGGGAAGCGATGAAAGAGGCGCCACTAGACATGAGAGCAACTAGACAGTGAATATCTCCAGTCTACTTCAACATTTTTTTTGGGAGTGGGTTCATGGTACAACAGACAATGTGGAGGAGTGCAAGCTGACGCCAACTCCAAGCACTGGATCTACTACAGACCCAGAAACAGCTGCTATAAAAGTAGAGAAATGCCATGCTCTGAAGAAAAGTGTGCACCAGGGAATATGCAGCTTCACCTTAGAAAGAAAGATCGATCATAAAGGTAGGATCAGGAGAGTAGAAAAGTACTTCTGCAAAAACTCGATGACAAACTTCACGGCAACAGGTAGTTACTCCAGGAAGGTGCTAGCAAGAACATCTCTTAGCCATAACAGGCGGGCTAGGGGCTAAAGGCCCCAAGAAAGCAAGAAACCTGAGAGCAGAAGAATGATGAGAGTATACGGCGTCAATGTACTGGAATGTGTTCTACACACGTTTAGCACCAGTGGCCGGACGTTAATCAGCGATATAGAGCCATGGCAGCGAGCTACAATGAGCACGGTGCCAGCTCCGACAGGATCCCGCTAGTGACCATACCAGTGAGAGATAGATCGCGCAGACGTGTACGCGGAATCAAGGCTTGAATGTCATAGGTGGCCGTCAGTCGGGGATAGCATCACAGTAGGACTCTGCGAAACTCTTGCAGCAAGCTTACCTTGGTCGCTCATTGTCTTTTCAGAGAGCTCGTTCGCCAGCGATCATTTCAGGGAAGGCACATGTTTCGCGATTATGGTAGGGACTATCCAACAATCATTCCTTTGTCGCAAAGAAGAATAGTCTGTTCAGGTTTCAGCTCAACGACTGCAGACGCCATGTGGCACTAAGCATCAGTCCCCAATGAAATTTACTGAGGAAATAGTCGTGGGGGGGGGGGGGGGGGTTTTTTTTGGGGGGGGGGGGGGGGGGGTTACGATCAAGGCATCTCAGGGGAGTAGACTGAAGACTCATCAAGATCCTGGCAGTTCGAGCCTACAACCAGAGGTAGTAGCACAGAAGAGCCATGCGCTGACAATGCGGCCAACGCACCCTGCCACCAGCACGCACGGATAGGCTATAATACGGACGAGTCGCAGCAGGGTTCTGTCTGTGGAAATTATGCAAGTGCCTTCATTCAACACGCAATGCAGGGCCTCCATCTCCTCGTCGAGCAATACTACTGGCCATGTTGGCTGTATAACCCAGAGATCATGCAAATGGATTACTTCAGCTTGTCGCTGATCTGATGACAGACCACAGCGCAATGTCTGTAGTTGGTCCTGGGTGTCTGCATGATGTCCTGTCGAACAATGCAGGAAGCCCCACAGGGGTTGTTTTCTGTCGCTAGCTCCAATTCACGCATTCTACACAGGGGGCTTGACAGCCAAGCATCCTATGGAAGGCCTAGCAATCTGCAGATACAAGTTCGCATATGGCACGTGCGCTTACAGAGGCTTATGCAATTGCGACTCGTAGATAGAAACCATGTTACCGAAGAGAGGCCACGTCGGCAAGTTGGGGTGGAGCTGTGCGACATTGGAAATTCGCGTTCATGCTTAATGACACCAAGACAGAGGAGAATGGTCAATCGGACTTCTTCTGGCATGAGAAGACCCACTAAGCAGCACGAAGGAACCTTGTCAACTAAGGAAGATGGGAAGTAGGCGTCATTTGTGGGCGGCTACGTCTGAACAAGTTACATGTCGGACACAGTCATTGACAAGTTGGTATGTCGACGCATTCTAACATTGGCATGTGCTGCAAGAAAGGCCAACCAGACGATCTTTCTTTCTTGCGAGAGCGACCGCACATTGTTCTAGGGTCAACATGGCACGTTCCTGGAACCTTGTTCTATCAGATTCACGTGAATCCAGTCCATCTTCCTCTACAACCAAACTGGTGCTATCCATCTCATGGTCCTACCCTGCTTACAAACCATCTGTTTGTGTGTTGTGTGTTAGTGTGTGTGTGTGGTGTGAGTTGTGTGTAGTGTGTTGTGTGTTAGTAGTGTGTGTGTGTGTGCGTGATATTGTGCGTGTGTGGTAGTGTTATAGAGTAGTGTTAGTGAGCTGGTCGTGTGTGTGTGTGTCTGTGTGTGTGGAGTGGTGTTTGTGAGTGTGTTGTGTTGTGTGAGGTGTGTGTGTGTGAGCGGAACAAAGCTCTGAAAAATAGAACCGTAATATAATTTGGTGACGTCTTATTAACAAATACGTAAGTTTATCGTTCTGATTGTTTATGTCACCTTGTAATCACACTTGGTTTAAATTGGGCCGAATATCCCCAAGTAAAGTCCTCGTAACATAAAAGTGTCGCATGTTACTCGTTGAGCAGCAATGAACTGGGGTGGCCATAGTTTCTTGGGTTTGTGACAACATAAACTAAAGCATTGTTAAGTTGGTCAGTCGAGCTGAGATTAACTACTGAAACTATCGTGTCAAGATCGATGATATACTATGCGGGCTTATCGGCCAGCTTATTGAAAGGTGACAGACAAGAAGATAAACTCTGAAACGGATCAAGCGTGAAGCAATAGAGGATGAAGATACTGTAACCTTGAAGAATGGCTACAACGACGGACTAGCCGTGGGGAGTAAATAGTTTAGTAATCTGGCGGAAGAGCAAGAGACGAGCTCGAGCAAGACGGGGGCAATGGGGAGTCTAGGGCGCAATCGCTGGCGATCCGATACAGCACAGAATAGGACTGAGAAGGCTGGACGGTACCATATGGCAGGGTTTGTGTGTGGTGTCCAGAGCGGCTCGGCGGATCAACCATAAAAACAAAACAAAAAAAAAAAAAAAAAGGGGGGGGGGGGGGGGGGGGGGGGGGGGGGGGGGGGGAATTCCCCTCACAACCATTATGGGAAAGATTGGCCTGAGGATAGGCGAATCGTTTGGATTTTGTAGGGCTTGACTATTTTATAGATTTGTTAAGGTGGTGAGAGAGATGCTATTTTGGTAACTTGGTAACCTGATGTTCGTTAAGATCAGCATTAAAACTTGATTCTTTATTTCATGCGATTGCTTTGGCAATGTAAAATCTACCAGTGACTATCATCAACTTGCACAAGCTTTTTTCATATTCAAAGCCGTATGGATTCGGCGCGATCAGGTATAAATTTATGCGACATTTGCGGTGATCGTGATGGGGCAGTTAGCAATGCTCGTTGCTCCTATTGAGACTACTTAAATAACCCCAGTTAAACAATCGCGAAATGAACAATGTCACCATCTTCGTTCCACTACCACATTTACCATCTGTGTCGTGAAAAGGTTCAATACAATGATTATGTTCCGTTCCAGCATGTTATCCAAGCTTTTGCTAAGTGAGGTTCATATATTAGTGAATCAGGGAAGGTTGGTAAAGTGAGTATGATCTCTCTGTGACAAAATAAGGAGTAAGTATTAATTGTAGTGAAATTTAATCAAGTAAAGAATCGAACGCTTCATAAGTTTATTTCACTATCATTGATACTACTCTATTCTTAAACAAATGAGGGACTTTCATGAGGTGTGTACGAGAAGCTAGCAAAGATAGTGCGTGCAATTGTGAAGGGGTTGGATGGTTGGGGGGGGGGGGGAGGGGTTGTGTGAAGAAGCAAGAGGCTAGGGACGAACAGTCTGTGAAGAGATTTCTGAGATTACTGTCCGTCTGTCCTCCTCTAGGTTCTATTTTTATTAATTTATCTTTTTTTTTTTTGTCTTCAAAATACTATCAACCTGTGGGCACATGGCGATTCATCCATCACGTAACCTCCATCAACGGTCACGTCCAGGCAAAATCGTGAAGGAAGGGGGGCTGGGCCTAATCAAAAGCCGTAATGCTACACGAACGACCTAGCAGCCAACAAACTTGGCCGCAGAGAACAAGAGCTCAAGAGTCTACATCATCGTGCATTCGTGAAGCGAGTCTTACACGCGCCTTCGACACTTGCCTGTCTAGTTCTGAACTTTTTCCTAGTTTCCTTTCTATCGGCGCGAGTTGGGAACTACGTATGACTGTTTGTTTTGAGCGGTCGTTCTATACATTGACACTTTTGGGTAGGGTGTAGGGTTGTCCACAACACATCAGCTTGCAGTGGGGCGGTATGGGGGATGTGAGTACTATCCTAGAATATCCCTGACATAACTAAAGCAAATTGTTTCTTGTCTGAGGCCGAGAGGAAAGGTTGGATTACCGGGCACAGACAGACAAAGCGTCCTGCGCGGAGAGACGACATCTTCCTCGGTACGTGAGGAACAGTAACCTCGAATCGGACCACACTCGTGCGACCGACAGGGGTGTTGTATCCTTTCATGGGCACTGGAGTTCTGCGCGCACTGCTATGTCTTTCAAGGAGGTTGAGCGTGATACAAACGTTCGCTCTCCCACTGCACTCTGAATACGGTTAATCCCATTCACCCACGAGCGACTGCTTGGCAGACGACACGAAAGGGTCCGCGGTCCAAAAGCAAGCTGTAGCATGTCATGTACTATTATGGGAATTAAAGGTAAGAAGCAATACTTCATCACCCATCCTAACGAACCGTAAACGCTCAACGCTACTGCTTTGTCATACAAAGCCCCCACGTACTTAGGCTTTATGGCCGACCAAGCAAATGCTGCTTTTGAGAGCGAAGTTGTGGCATAGGTGTCACGCTGATGCGTGTAGCACTGACTCAAACGCACACAGGACGGCTATCGACTCTCCATCACTTTACTACAGTTATCCCATATCGTTGTGGGTCGCGACATCTGCTTCAAGAATGTTTGGAGGGGTCTGCGTACAGTTCTGCCATGACCAGGGAGTATCGGAAAGGGGAAGAAAGCGCATGCTTTCCATGTGGAACCATCCGCTGGTAAGCGAACAGCTACGGCAGGATAAAACGTCCGGACACATCACGAGGGGTTGCTCTGGCCCACTAGGCGACGCAACCATACTGCTTCACAGGGTCCCATATAAAGCGCTCAGACAAGGCCTACTGCTCCTGGCGCAGAGATAGGTGACGGTCGTCTCCTTGATGAATCATTTGGAGAGAGTGTTTACCTCCTGGCTATGGTTGTATCTAGGACAGAAACTGAGTTCGCCTGTCAGAAAGGATTTCTTGGGTTGCACGCCAGTGCGCGTGGGCCAAATCTGCCAGAGAGAGCTTCTATGCAACAATTAGATAGGGGCAGTAACGATGAGGATCCTAAGTGGGACAGCCTCTAGGGTAAGCGAGTTCGCCAGAATGTTGTACTACAGACCCAAAAATAGAAGTCGTGACCGGATCGATGGTGGGATGTCTTAATATGTCCTCATCAATGTCAACAACCAACCTTCGTCTAGAAATGGGCTCCCCCACAACCTAGTGGGCATTACTGATCGCTTAGGGGTTAACGACGTGTCAAGTCGAGCGCCTTGGGCGTGCTTGTCGTTGGCTAGGACAATTCACATACGATGCGGGCAAGTACTCAGGACTTAGGACCTGCCTAACCTGAAGAGTTCATGTCCCGGCCAGGAAAAAGTCCTGTCATAACTCGCTCGAGAAGAGTCCGGCTTTTGAGCCGCATAAAAGCCTTATGCTCAATGGGTGGAAATCATGGGGCTGGCTCCGCGGAGAATGGAGTTCTTCTCAAGTCGGACTTTGGGGGATCTGACTAACTGCTCTAGACATATCATCTGACACAGATCAGTCCTTGAGTAGAAGTACTCTATAACAGGATATCCCCCTGTGGAATGCTTAAGAGGGCTCGACCTTGGGCATGTCGGGGCATAGAGCTGAGGAGGGCAGGACTGAATCCTACTCAGTTGTAAGCGTTGGACAAAAACGACCAAGTCCCCTGGCACTGAATAGATGAGACATGGTAGCAGAGATCGGACCCTTAGCAATAACCATCGGTCAGAGATATTGGGTTGTAAATCAGGACGCGAATTCCTGTTCCTGCTGTCTTTGCTTTGTCGCGCAGTGGTACAACTGGCCGGCAAACACGCCTGTATGGGCAAAAAAGAATCCGTAGGAACACTAGATTGACTGCGTCTGTCATAGGCAAATGTGATGATATGTCTCCTGAATGAGAGATTGGGTAAATGAAAGAGGTCGCTTCCACCGCGATGGCCGCATACTTCTCCACGGAATAGGGGGTAGTGAGATGGGTGTATAAGTTAGCAAGAAGGACGGGTGGAAAGATTGAAAAACAGCACACCCCCCCGATTCACCATTCCCCAACCCACTGACTGGCGCCCTGCTGAGCCATACAGGGGGACCCAAAATCCTGTCCACAAAAGAGCGTTAGATGCTTCCTTTGGACTCCCTGATGGAGTCGACAGGCAAGAAAGAACGAACAACAGAAAAGAAACACTGGACACTCCGTACTCGAGCCAGAAGCCAATTAAGTCCCATGACTACCAGGCAGCTTTAGGGTGCAATCCTTACTATTGTCGGACGCGGGACGACCACAAAGAAAACACAGTCGGCGGTGTATTTTTTGCTGGAGGTCCCCGAGTGAAACTGGCCTGGCCTGTTCGGACCCGCGCTAGCAGTCATGACGGAGCCTTACTGCCACCAATTCTTCTTGATAGGGTCTTATAACTGGTCCGTATCTGGAGGGTCAGATGCCCAATGAAGCTCTAAACGTGTGCTTCAAGCAATAACACCCAGCAGTGACGAATCGCAGGCCGCGAAATCCTTTTGGTGCTGTCTCGCTATACGGAACTCAACAATCATGTAGTAGTGACGACAGTGTTGTGGTATAGGCTGTTGCATTGAGGATCAGATCCATCAAGGCTCCAGCTTGGGTCCAACTGATCACCAATAGCTTTAGGCGTAATGGCGCAGCTCCCTATTACCAAACTGCAACTGAAGGGTCTCGTCGTTCTTTCTGGCATGGATCCTGAACTCCTCCTGTACGTTTCTGGGGTAAGATGGAAACGTATTACGCGTAGGAGTACCAACTGCATGGAGTCTGCATAAGAATCGCTCCTTCATTCATAGTAAGCAACGACTACTCCCTGGCAGCGACCTGATAGTCGCCAGAAAAAAGGTCTTCATGGGCCTATTATGTTCCTAAGCGGCCAATTGCTACGAACTAGCATACCTTTGTCAAAAGTGCACCAAGAAATACATAATGTCCTCACTGGGTTTGAACTCTTTGGGAGAGCTATTTATAAATATTGGGCAGCTCTAAACCGTAGCCATCATTTGCCTGTCGATTAACCCTCAGATTAGGCAGGGTGGATTAGCGGGGAGTCCGCGAAAGAAATTAGTTTCCATCTCTTCCCTAGTGTGCAAGCTGTCCATCACAGTAGAGGGCGTAACGCCCTGCTGACAACTCGCTCTTCAGTTCTATTGAGTCAGTCTCTTCCTTAGCGAAGGGTTATCGCATGGCTGGTCACGCCATCTTCCGGCTATCTACCATGAGTTTCCTGTCTGGTGCAGTCTCCTCTCTGCGCAGGATTCTTCCTGTACTCGGTCGAGTCTCCCTCTCAGGCGGCAGATCTTCAGTCTGCAGTCTCCTCTCTCCACAGAGCTATCCTGTCTGCAGACATCCGTATCTCGTCACACAGAGGAGCATTCCTGCCTTATCTAAACGTCTTCCCGATGGAGGTAGTATCCTCTCGTCGCTGGTCGGCTACCTAGAAATATCTAGGACGGAGAGACGAAATCCTGAAGGCAGAGTCACGCACTCACGATGTACATAACGTGAGTGAGGACCTGCAGGTTTATGGGCCCTGCATGGCAGTCCTTGGGACAACGATACTTCCCAATGAGGAAAGTCGCAGACCAGGGGCATAACCGTTGCGGATGGGGAAGCAAGGAGAGCGTGATGGTTATCCGGGGCATCCACGACCTCAGGCATGAAGTCACCCCCGCAGCACGATGTGGCCTAAACGCATACACTGACGCAAATGGCCCGAGTGGGACGTGTCCAGTATGGGGTCTCCAAGCCGCATTAGAGTAAACTTCCGCATAGGCTAGAAGAAGTAGCGAAAGTACTCTCTAGCAGGATTTATCGGCTACAGCCTGGGAAGTAGGTATAAGTATAGTTGGACTTTAAATGCGTATTAAGTGTTTTGGTAGTGATATTTAGAAGAAAATAAGTGAATGTCACAGTTGGGTAGTAATGAGGCGATTCTATGTTAGTTATTGTTGATTAAATATATTTGTAGATTGGGTGTAAGGAGATATTATTGGTATATGAGAAGGGTGAATTAGTAGTGAGCTTATGTGAAAGGCGCTTACGAGAAATTCGTGTTGATTACGAGCGGTATAATAAAGGAAAACATTATTATTATGTATTATTAAGGTATAAGGGATCCCGATATTTCAAAGTACTGGTAACTAAACAGGTAGGAGACTTCAATAAATTTTAGTGAAAGACACTATGAAGATACACAACACTACACACACTACTATCACACACACACATACACACACACCATACATAGCACTTAACATACACACCACCAGATACACGACACACACAACTACAACACACACTACACACAACAGGGCACATGCACACACTACGGCACGCACACACACACTTACAACAACACACACACACACACGCACGGCACTAGCACACAATCACACACATCAACAGTAAGTGCACGGCAAAGAGAAGAGAGTGAGAGAGCAGACAACAGACAAGACAGAGCAGTACAGACAGAACAGACAGACAGATCAGTAGGGCAAATACATAAAGAGGGGAGGAGAGGTAGAGGGGGGGGAGAAAGAGAACTAGACAGATCAGATTCTGAGGAACAGAGAAAGGGATGAGTCAGCAGATAAACATGAGCTGTAATATGACGTTCACAATCACTAAACACAGATAAAAAAAACGTCATGAAAAACCCTCACACAAAGACATGAAGCTATTTAATAGGCAACAGCAGTGGACCTGTGTGTGCCCATATGGTCGCCGGCCCATATAGTCGCCAGACTACGCGAGACGACACGAGGGAAGGAGCTTTGTACAAGCCCGTAAAGTCAGTCCGGCATAGCCGCGATAAAGTCGAGCCAAATAACTAAGATTGGGTAAATGATTTAGTTATGACTTATTAAGTGTCAAGAAAATGAGTTGTGTTAGGCTATAGTTATACTGCTGACCCAGAAAAATCATATATCGAACAAACATCAACACCAATTGTGATTTAGGTTTGTAGTGCCCTAAATGGCACGCGGATGATCATGATGCTTTGCCCTAGTGGTAACTTGAAATTTTATTCTGTCATTATTGGTATTGTGAAACGGAATGAGCTCTTTTTGTAGGCACTCCAAACGGAGTACTTAGAACAATGGCGGAACGGTGAAAAAGTGTTTCTGTGTGTGTGGTGTGTGTGAGCGTGTGTGTGTGTTGTGTGTGCGTGTGCTGTGTGTAAGAACACCAAAATGTAGTGGGCAACTGGCTACAGCCAGAAACTTGCTGGAACCTATGCGCTCTAAATATTGTACACATATTCTTTTGTACGGCGGACCTGAAGATGATGCAGCAATATTACAGTTAACCGCTTTTAGCGAGGCATTAATCCTTTTAAGAACCGCCCATACATAAAACAGTTTATACTTCTACAATATTGAATATCTCAAGAAACTACTCAACGAAAATGTGACAAATGAAGCTGCATCTATCGATCTACTATATATTGGTTGCAGTGATACGCTAGATTAATAATCGTCAGAAACGCCAAGCAGGATATTTTTCAGAGTTTTCAGCAATTTTCATATGGTGTGATCTCGTAACTACTGACACAGAGATTGGGCAAGCGGTTTGAGCTAAAGTTTGTGACCGAACAAGGATTGCTCATCCAGTAACACAACACATTAAGTTAACTGTCCAAACGCCGGCATGTCTATGACATTTAGAAACCATAAATAATTGTCGATATTGATAGAATGTATCTGAACGATTTCTCTTAGAGAGTGGAGCTCTGATCTGTTCCTCTTAACTGATTCAAATCGAGTGCGCTGGCTTGGCGCCATTTACTTTTTGTCTGACACAATCGGGTTTGGGGGAGGCAAACTGGTTGTCAAATCCGTAGGATATGTCTGTTGATGGCATCAAAGTGTCGCAACTGGGCAACAAAGTAGTCGTATGGCGACCAACTTCCGTGCAAAAGTGTCGACACTTTGTGCTGAGGAAGATTATGCGACCAGTTAAGTGCGGGAAAGGCCCGCTTAATGTGTGCAAGGAGACTATAATATGCACGACCCACCACACTGGCTAAGTTTCCTAATCCCAGCAGTTTGCGGCCAGATGAGGACGTGACACTTGGCTGGGTGTTCCACCTACGGGTACATCGTTGTGGGTCAGTCATCGAACTAGAATAAAGCAGAGAAGGTCTAAAACGACGTAATGTGTGCTGAAAGCTGAGAACGAAGTAAGTAGAAGTATATAGTATGCAGCAGGAAGAAGTACAAGTTGAAGGGACAATAGTAAAATAAGCGACACTTGTAGTATGTTGGGTTTTATACAAGTAAGATTAAAAGAGAAATTATTGCATGTTTTTCAAAACAGTTCATAATATCTTAGTAGATGTGTGTGTGCGTGTGTGTGTGTGTTGTGTGGTGTGTGTGTGTGCTGTGTGTGGTGTATGGTGTGTTGTGTGTGTGATGTGTGTGTGTGTGTAGATGTGAGTGTGGTGTGTGAGTGTGATGGTGTGTGTGTGTGTGTGTGTGTGTGGTGTGTGGTGTGGTGTGTGTGAGTGAGTGTGTGTTGTGTGTATGTGTGTGTGTGTGTGTGTGGTGTGTGTGGTGTGTGTGTTCGATTTAATGTATTGTTTTGGGGGGATTTGTAGCGTTGGTTCATTTGTGGCGGTAAAAGTGTTTTCACCTAACACATAAGGACATAAATATAATGAGCGAGCCAAACATACGCTTTTCAATCATTATCGCCATTCTTTTGTACAATGAAGGTTAGAGCATCATGTTAACAAATCAGATCCAAACACTAAAAGGCATAAAAGAATTATGGTTTGGCAGGTTGTAATGTTAGTAGTATAGTCTACTGACTGAAAAGTTTATTAGATAGATGTTACACTGTAATAGAAGACTAAACACATTTTCTCCGTTTTTTTGTTTTGTTTTTTTTTATTTCTTGGTATTTAATTCATGCGATCCAATCTCTATAGTTATTATAACAGTAGCGTTTTGTAGACTTGCGGAGGTACTTGGCAGTTGCGAAATAAGAAGGTCAGTAAGAAAGAAACTAAATGGTTCAATGATAATGGTGACCAGAAACATAGTCCGCTTTATTGTTCATTGTATCAATTACATTTTGGTATATTTACTGTGACAAGTAACTACGAATGTAACAAATCTGGAACAATCAAATACCATTCGACAACCGTCGAATCTCGTATCGATGAGTTTGTCCTTAACAACAGGAGCATTGAAGTAGGATCGCGTGCCGCGGAGGAGAGCGCGTGGCGGCACGTACGTGATGAAGCGGAAACTAACTTCTTAAACGTTACTCTAATGTATACTACTAATCTTCTGAGAAACACTCAAACTTATTGAATTATTCATAAAGATAGTAGTAATACTACTAGACCTTATGAATTATAGTAGTGGCTTACAGACGATAGTAGTACTTAGTAACTGATTTCAGATGTTAGTAGCTTTCGCGTTGCGACTATCTAGAGAAATGAAGCCCTAGTGTGAAATTATGATCGCATCTTTATCTTAAGTAGTAATAAGATATAATCTCCGCGTTTTTTAGTATGGGAAACATTTCTCCTTGCACAATGATTCATCTCTCGTCTACTGCTCTTTCATCTTTGGGGGAGATCGGAAGCTCTCTTAGTGGTCATCTCGGCTCTCGTCTCTTTCTCTCGTCCTTCTCACGAACATCAATGCTAACAGCACACACACATAGGAGCACCGACAGTGAGTGGTAACATTCACAACGCACACACACAACAGCACAGCGACATCACACAATTCACACACACACCACATGCTAACCAACTGCGACAGAAAGGCATGTAGCGACACACAGTAAGAAAGTATAGTTTGAACACGTGCCACCAAGCCCAAGGTAGAATTAAAAGTAAAAAAATCAATTTAAACGATACTGAGATATTTGATCAAGCTAATCTTAATATTCATACTATGATAATAATAACGCAGCAATATCAAGTCATGAAATTCCTGGCTATTTATTCAGAATTGATTAATTCTCTTTGACGTAATTGTTGAAGTCAGGTACGTGGGATAGATCTTTGTTGTTTCTGCGACTCATTGTGACAGGTTGATCGGCTGGACAGTAGAGACAAGTAAAAATGAAATCATCATCCAACTGAACGTTGCAAAACAGGGCATACTGCTAATGTCCATTGGAAAGATCTGGGTACAATAGCAGAATTTAATGTAGGTTTGTTTATATTCTGAGATACTAAGGTCTGAATCGCATGAAGAAAGACCGTTAAATGCCCTTATTTTCTGATGCAGGTTCAAACATTAACGGCTTTCTAATCGAACACTCGGATATTATAACGTAATTTGTAATATAGAATATCTGTCATGTTCCTGGGTGCCTACTGGCATCAAGGGGGCTGCACGCGATGGCCATTTGTTTGCGCAACAATCCGATTTAAAACGTCCTACTGGAAAAGTTCGTAGGAACCAAGTGCACATTTGCGCTACAATCTCCTATATAAGACCACACATATAAACGAAAAAATATATGTGTGTGGGGGGGGGGGGGGGGGGGGTATAGGGGGGGTGTAAAGCCAATAACCTGTAGCAGCTTCGGTAAGTAAGGCAGGCTTGCGAGATGATCCTGATACAGCAGCACTAGTTTTTGTTTTTTTATGCCTGGTCTAATTATCGAAGCATATTGTATAGCAATTCTGTGTCAGTCTTTCTCAGATGTTCATTCTTGTGAGGGGCTGGAATCCAAATGTCGGTTTACAGCGTTTGTTTTTTGGCGTCTATACTTATGATTGGGGTACTTTGTAAGTGGCAATACCTTTATCTTTTCACTCCCCACACAGTAGGGTACCCCGGTGTCATTTGGTGTTCAGGGCGCCTTACTTTTAATACTATTTGTCAACGCAAATGTATGGAGCCTTTCGATTTACATTTGCTGCATAACATTCCCTCAGATGTTACAGATCCGTAGAGTAAGATAGGTTTTATCTGGCGGCATCAAACAATTTACCAAAAATGTAGGGGAGAGACAACTCCTAACAACATCTCACCTCAAGCGTTTTAAATATTTTCCACATATACCTAGTTTTTGCCATTTGCTAGTCTGTTTTTGCATGGCGTATGAGGAATCTAAATCGAGTAGTCAGGCATACGCGGTCTTAGATTGATTTTGTACGAAGTTTCCCACTTCATTTCAGATTACCGTAAAAAACCATTTTCATGGCGAGATACATAGTCCCATTTTCTAACAACCAAGGAATAATGATTTCTCAGTTATACCGAAAGAGCCCAAGCGAGTCAGGCATTTTTTTACTCAGTAAATCTAATTGGATGTTGTAGGGGCTCTTTTAGGTACGCGTGTATGAAAAGGCAAAAGGCGAACATCGCGTGCAAAAAGAATAATCAAAAGTTCAACGACGTCAGGGTTGTAGCTGAACACCAGTGTTGTACTGTTAGTGGATTATGTCAAGTGAGATAGTTTCATTTATCATGATTGAGAATAATCAGAGACAATGCAGTTTCACACTTAGTTGAAGCACTTTCTGGCAGTAAAAATGAAAATCAGATCAGACTGGTCTGCACGGCACTACCGCAATCTAACGTGACAGCTGCTTTTACTCAACCTTGTAGCATCTTTGTGCATAGCACTTAACATTTTAACCGATATTCCGTTCTTCACATGATTGGCGCATAACATTCGCATGGAAAATGAGATCGGGAACGCCTGATTTTCCTAGAAATTCAATGAAAGGCGAGGGGAGTGGAGGGGGGGGGGGGGGGGGGGGGGGGGGGGGGGGGGGGGGGGACGTAAAGGTTTTGTTAGCATGTCATAGATGTTTTTTGAATATTGCATGCAATAAAGTGTAAAGACATTGATCTATAGTGCCAATGGTCTTAATTCTAAGATCCAAGGCTTGTTCCTCGCCATGGATTCCTTTATCTTCAATACCAATCGCGCAGAGCGTTTCATACTTTACAATATAGCTGTGATAATATTACTACATACATATTCAAAAAGGTCGAGTGACCCTACTGAAGAACTGTGGGATCATGAGGATATATTTCACGTTGTATCAAAGTGGAATCGGATTCCTAGAAGTAGGAAAATAAGTGTAAAGAATGCTTTCTAATACAGGCAGTATCCATGTATACTGGAATAAGATGAAACCTCATGATTAGACCATTCTGACGCGACCTGCCTTATATGTCATTTTAGAATGTTTGATTGAATGCGATGATTTCTTCGGCACGAAATAACCGAGTTTAAGCTATCTTATTTCTGATGGTTCAACATTTATTATTCTCTTCCTCAGCATACAATGCGAGTAGTGTTTGTGACTGTAACATGTTGCTTCTAAACATTCAGTAAATGATTTTTTGTCCCCTTTGCCAGTCTTTCCTTCGAAATGTCCCCCAATGAATTACTTTTGCTTATGTCGTATCATTTTTTTCAGGAGTAGCCCTTAAAACAATTTAGAGTCGTTGGTAAGCTATTCAATAATGTTGGTCTCTAAGACCAGTTTGATGCATTATCGACTTAGCATTTCAGTAAATCTTCGTAAGAAAATTTCTTCTGATGCGCATAGTGCTCAGGTATAAATTTGCTTTTGGTTTTCGCTCTTGTTCTGAGGATTTCGTGTAGGATACTTTTAGGCGGACTGCTTTAGTTGTCGTTCGCACTCCGTTGGTCAGAACCATACATGCTTTTTCGGAGGAAGTGCTAGACGAAAGAATTCAGTTGTTTATATACCTACATTCTAGTGGGGAAGCCAAATGTCAAGGTATCAATTGAACAATCAGCATTGACTACAAGAACATCTACACATCTACACTAATCATGCATTTGTTTGGCTTCCTGCCAAATAGCAGTTAATGGATTGGGTCTTTGAATTAAAGACGGTTTTTAAACATATCATAGTAGGCAGGATCCAAAGCTAAGTTTGTGTACGACATACAATAACTTTCATTTTCTCCTCTATCTGGATTTGCATCACATTGCCTTGCGAGAGGAGACAGATAAGTAGAGAGGATAGAGCGGAGGGCGAGAGAGAGCGAGGTTAGTACAGAGGAGAGAGAGAGAGAGAGTAGATGAGGATGGGGTGAGTGGGCCGATTTAGGGACTGTAAAGGAGAAAGAGAACAGTACAGTGAACAGATCCAGTAGCAGACCAGACAGACAGATGACAGAGAGACAGAGAGACAGAGACAGAGAGAAACACACACAAACAACAGATGAGGTACAGGGGTACTAAAAGACAGAGAAGACAGTTATAAGCAGACGTTGACTTAGACAGCATGATGCACAGACACAGGGGTTGTAGCAGAGCAGTACAGAGATGACAAGAGAGAGAAAAGAGACAAAGACAAGATACGCCATAAACAGATCAGGTACAGACTGGACTGACGAAGCAGTAATACAGAACACGCAAGACCCAGACGAGGCAGTACAGAACAGAGACGAAGCACACATGTTTAGGAGCATATCCGAACGGGAGACGGTCGAGAAACAGTACACAGACAGACATACTGACTGAGCAAACATATACAGAGATCAGACAAGATCACAAGCGACAGAGTAGAGCAGTGAGAAGTACTAGAGTACAGATAGACAGACAGACGGACTGACAATAGATACAGCATAATTTTGCCAAGTTTTATGTTCAGTTTCATCTAAGGAGGCGTCACTGTCGTGCAGACTATGTCCATATACGCTACACCAGCTAACAGCGCTAAGTTTTTAGAGCGCATACTACGCTCAGATTAAATGAATCACAAAAAAGGAAGGAACAATTGCAGGTCTGCGTGCTGATCTGACTCAGCGGATTTCTGCCCTAAGCCTCATTAGCCAACTCGACTGGTGCGAGACCCTTGAGTGGCATGCCTTACCGATTAGTTTTTACTTGAGTGTGTGTGTGTGTGTGTGTGTGTGTGAGTGTGTGTGTGTGTGTTGTGTGTGTGGTTTGTGGTTGTTGTGAGGCACACGTATCTTGGCATATAGGCCAATATGTGTACTAATCTTTGTGTGTATGTGTTGTGTCTTTGTATGTGGGTGTGTGCGCAATGTGCGCATAGTGTGTGCATTGTTGCGCTTATGTGAATTGGTGTGTGTGTTGCGCGTGTGTCGGATTGTGGACGGTAGCACATGCACACACTGTGTATAAAATAGTATGGTATGAGTGGAGGCGAACGTACATGCAGGCACACCAATGCTTGCACCACGCAGTCGATTGTATGTCCTAATTGGGACAACTCTATTAACATGCTGGAGAGCATCACCACATCTGCTGAAGAACATACAATGCGCTAGACCCCACGTATCGACAGTATAAACGCTGGGGAACACTGCGAGATACAAAGTCTTATCTCAGATTGGACATGTGCTTCATCTTTTGTGTCTGTGTAGCTGAGAAATCCCTAGTATGAGGTGAGTCTCCCAGATGTTCTAGTATTCTTAGCATGTTGGCTCTTGTAAATTATTCCAGATGTTTGGTTTGGAGTTTTGTTTAGATACACAGAGTATGACAGAGAAATAGGAGAGCAAGACAGACTAAGACAGAACAAGACAGACAGAGAGGGGGGGGGGGCAGCAGACTAAAAGCAGGGCAGTATACACCAGATTACACAGACAGAAGGCAGCGAGCAGACGAGGACAGAGCAGGACGAATAAGTCAGGAACTGATGTAGGGCTGATTCAGACGAGGCAGACAGGGGCAGATACACAGAGGACACTGACAACATTGAGCAAGACAGTTATGAAGAGAGAACAGAGACAGTATGGACAGGGATGGACAGAAACAAAGGCACGCAATAACACATAAAAACAACACGGACAAACAGCAGCAAAACAGAGATGTACCATGACAGACAGACAGAGACATAACAAGACAGCAGAGACTAGAACAGAACACGACCATTACAGGGGTCAGATACATACCAACAAGAGAGAGAAAAAAAGAGAGAGAGAAGTAGATAGAAAGTAGGAGAGAGACATGCCAGTCAGACAGACAAGGATCGGATAAGCAGACAGTAGACACAGACACGAGTAGAAGAGACAAAAGAAAAAGAGAAGTAGGAACAGAGTACACAGAGTATAGATACAGAGACACAGGAGAGTAGATGCAGAGACAGATGGAGCAGACAGTACGAACAATAAAACGGATCAAACACTACTACAACTTCGGGGGGGCCATGATACAGAGAGTAGACAGACAGGAGACACAAGACAAGACAGTACAGACATGAAAGACAGACTAGACGAGACTATGGCGAAGTCAGATACAGGTAGACAGCACCAGGTCTACGAGCGACAAACAGACAGACACATCATGTACATAGAAGAGAGAGGACGAAAGAAAGAAGACAGACTAGACGAGACTAAGAACGACAGACAGGCAAGCAGTGACTAGAGCGAAACTGACTCGAATAGACGTCAGAGACAAGACGGTAGATACAAGAAATATAGCAGACATCAAGAGAACACAGACAAGACAAAGAGAGGCAGAACAGAGAACAGTATGGAACAGAATGAACACACGACAAACCAGACTAAACGGCACGAGATCATTGCAGATACACCAGAGAAACATGACAGAACCAGACGGACAGAGACAGACTAAAGACACAGAGCATGACATACAAGACAGACAGATCAGCAATAGCATCAGAGACGAACAGAACAGACAGACGGAGCAGAGTAACTGGGTCGTAGACAAAGACAGAGACAGACAGAGAACAGTACAGACATGACAGACAGCAGATACAGCAGATGAGAAACGAGACAGACAAGACCGACAGAGAGGACTGAACAAAGGACACAACAAGGACAGACAGACAGACGCAGACATAAGGACAGTGCAGATACACAGACACACAAGAGAGTGTATAATAGAGAGAAAGAGAAACAGAGAGACAGGACAGACAGACAAGGCCAGGCCAAGACAGACAGACAGACTGAACATACAGACTAGCGGCAAAACAGTTGATATGACACAGAGCAGAGAGAGAGAGTTGAGAAGAGAGAGAAGGTTAGAGAGTAGGGGAGTAGAGAGAGTAGAGGAGAGAGAGAAGAACATACAGACAGGACAGACGGACATAGTGGACCGAGGGAATGTTAAGGATAAGGCACAGAGGACGTACAGAATGAGGAGAGCAAAGAGGTCAATAGAGAAAGATCTGACTCTTCTACCGACAGTAGGGCCAGTGGTCAGAAGATGTCTACAAACACCACATGCAAGCGTGATCACACCGTTTCATGAGATGTCCCGTCGGGGTCGGACGAAGACGTCAGTGACTCTGCATGTGATAGAGGCGCTAAGTCCAAAGGGCTGGACACAATACCAGATAATCGTCAGGGCCCTCTGGGGCAATAAGGCGACAGCTGTCATTTGGGTCAGGAGGTCGTCTCTCTCTTTCGCGGGGGCTTTGTGGCGCTCTGGTCAATTTCCTGCAAACTGCCTCCTTCGAAAGCTGTTTACTAACTTAGGATGGAACATGCAAGTACGCCAGTGCAGCCTGCAGTCTGTGTAAGTGTTTCCCAGCACTAAGGCCGGGGATGGCCAAGGCCGCCAGTGATACTTCAGGCAGTAGAGCCCTTGAAGCGTTTGAGTGGCCAGCCCAAATGATCGCTCGCTTGTTCCAGCTGCATGCTTGTAATCTCAGAGAAGACTCATGTTGTTTGGAAGAGTGAGAAGAAGGACGCATTTTTGGAAGTACGCGTGTTGATCCATGTTCGTAGCTCCACATATAGGCCCAAGGCCACCTCAACTGTGCTTTCATGATCAGGCCGCTGCGCTACCTGAGTGCATCTCTGCTCTGCGAAAGGGGGCGCATTGCTTCTGTTGGTTGGAAATCGCTGTCCCTCTCCAGGAGCTGCCCATTGATCTTACGCAGGCAGGCGGAGGTGGAACTGATCTCAGAGTGGGGCTTAGCAGTTGGAGATTCTTGTACAGATGTCCTAGGTCTCGACAGCCAGTAGTAGGGCAGCGAGATGACATGCGACTGACTCTGTAGAAGACGCGGCGAATTTGGTAGTCTCATAGAGATGATGGCGCGACGCTCTTTCCGGCCTAACAACTGTTCCAGTAGTCAAAGCCAGTGTCGAAGAAGCTATCCATGTTTTTGCCGTAGTCTGTTCGAGGTCACTTCTTAACCAAGCCACACTGATGTAAAAGGGGGTCCGTGTCCTCGATTGTTCAGAGTCGTGGTCGCTCGATTACGATCTTGTGTTCTGTAAGAGGAGAGAGGGCTAGTGCTGGTTTAGCATCACTTTCTAGTCTTCGCGCAGTGCTGGATCTTGTCAATCAGCTAAAGGCCTTTGTTTGGCGCTGCAGACAAGACAACTAGGCAAGGCACAATTGCCATGTCTGGTTCGTTGAGTGCTGCGAGTGCAATCTACATCAAACGGTGC
This sequence comes from Conus canariensis, assembly GCA_033310375.1. Lineage (NCBI taxonomy): Eukaryota > Metazoa > Mollusca > Gastropoda > Neogastropoda > Conidae > Conus > Conus canariensis. The sequence goes on from JAMYXO010000717.1 coordinate 27,465, forward strand.
AAACAGGAAAGTCGCTACATGGGCCCGTCAAGAACGCTTATGTTTCTGGGTCTTTCAGGGGCAAGGCCCTTAAGTCTGGAAGAAGCGGCCAACGAAAATGGAGTGAACTCAGCATCATGAAGCGGACATTGATTCCCCCGTCGTTGGTACTATGCGGAGAGAGGCAGTAGTAACAGGCATTGGGGCGTAGAGGGGGGGGGGGGGGGGGGCATAAGCGGCTGAACAGGATTGGTGGCCAGGAATCACATCCATAGCTTCACCTGTCACTAGTCACAGTTGAGCACGGGGAATGTGGGTCATGACCACAGGTGGCCTTTTTCCACTTATGGCGGAGGCCATTACATGTTCATCCATAGAAATATTGTATGATCTTGTACATAACTTCGGTGGGGCAGCGCAATTTTTCGTACAGTATAGGCCTACAGGACGCCTGGGCGCGACTGACAGTAGCGAAGGCCTTTGTCAGGGACACAAAGAGGAGTGTAGAGATTTAATTCTGGGGTATCTCGGCAGCTTACACATGGCTAAGCTGTGAAAACAGCGAATGATCATAGACGATTGTCCCCTGACTGCTTCTTGAAGCCGGACACTGGTTCTCGGAGACGACATTCGTGTATCGTGGACCGGTGGGGGCTGTCATAGATTTCAACCCAAGGCTAAGGGTTGTATGAATGCGAGTTCATGATGACCGGGGCGGGCATAACGATGCTTTCCTGCTATGCTCAATAGTGAGATGTCTCTGTGTTTGTACGCATGCTGACTCTGTTCCAGCCCATATCTTGTACAAAGGTGGTGATGAATGTTGGGCATCTTGAAGTTTTGTGGTAGCTGGGGCTCGCCTCACGTGACTCCCAGAACTGCTAGCAATGCATGGCTTTCAGTTAACTTGTCGACCATGGCCTCGTGCACCATGCATTGAAGTATACTTCAAGGGGGGGGGGGGAAAAAGTGGGGGGGCGTAATGCCGATCAGGGCCGCAGGTGCCTTCGCGATATTGGCGAAACTGCTTGATGCGGGCCTTCCTTAAAGGTCGTGTCGGCCAAGCGGTTGTCAAAACTGGACGGTTGGGGCATGAATCCCTTTGATCGCCAATGGCTGGATCGATGCTGAGATGGTCTAATTCAGAAAGCGTGGCTGATAGTGGTCAGCTACCACCGAGCTGTACAATATCCACTCTTCTGCAGTAATGGCAGAGTGCCATCAGCTGTCCAGTACAGGAGGCGCCATGGCGTTGAGTTCGGGGCCAAGTACCATCTTCCAATGTCCTTGGCAAAAGACTTGGCTCTTAGAGGGTTGATTGCTCACCACCTGGAGCGTACTGTATATTTAACTCTGGGCAGCTTCTCTTGTCCACCGTCAGCTAGTCGCAGAATCCACTCTTTCTCAGCTTGAATCAAGTCTCATAGCTGCAGCGACTCGGACTTTGCCTCGAGGAAGCCTGGAGGACGATGCATTGCTTGGCTGTTGACCTTGCTTGTCGATCGAGTCATCTTGTGTGAAGCTTTGTGCTTCTGCTGTAGCAAGTCTGGTATCTAGGGCCGAATTTTCTTCGGCATGTTGTTTGCTGGTCGAACCAGTCCTGAGTGATTGCGCTCTTTGGTGCGTCCCAGAGACAGCTTAGAGAGTCGTAACTGGCGTTTCTGAAGTTGTACCCAGGCCTTTTCTAAGTCGAGCTTCAATCATGGTAAATATATGAGCTGGTCGTCAATAAGGATGTCCCAAGGTTTCGTACCTTGGTCATATCGTGGATCATTCAGTTTCTGGACGATCCACAGCTTCATTCTTGATGTTGGCTTTTCTGGGTGTCTGAAGGGTGCTAGGCAATATGGAGGAGAGCTTTCACCATCAGGCTAGGCAGGTGGTCAGGTCCAGGCAGGTCAACTCCCCCTCCTTGGCGATTGCTGGCCTGTGATTGGACATCTTTGTGATGTCACGTCACCATAGTAGATCACAGTGAGTCGATCAAGTATGCCAGTGGTCTGGAGCGGAGGGTGTGGGGCATTCGCAGGTGGCACAGTGTTGGAAGTCATCGGCATGCATTGGATGACGCGAGAAAGTGTGTTGGTGATGGTCAAACCAAACTCACCAGCAAGTGTTAAGATATCAGCTTCCCATGTTGAGTTTTTTCCTGTCCCACACCATGTGGTCTTGGGTATGATATTCGGCCTAGACTGGGAGTTACACCTTGCCGGACACGTGGGTGTCCGAGCGTTGAAGCCGGCAAAAATAAAAAGCCTGTGTCATCCTGTGGGATACTGGGGCGTAGGCAAGCTTGAGGAGGCGTCTGGTAATGTAACAGTTATTCTTCTGTTCCTGGTGTAGGGTCAAGGTGGGGTGTGTAACACACTTGATGTAATGTCAGGTGCTCGCTTTCTCTTGGTAGAGAGGCAGTCTCATATGTTCATGGCAAGACGATCACTCTAATTCCTTTGGAGAGACTCTTAGGTTCTTGATCAGTCGAGGTGGCTGATAGCACAGCGGCCATGTCGCTGGCTTACACACTTTATCCATCCTCTCATGGGCTCTTCCAAATGTCCAGAAGATGAGTGTATCCAGCTTCTTCGCTGATTATCTGTCCAGTATCAGGCCAAAGCGTCTGCGCTAAGTGCATGTCAAATATCAACTTTGTAACAATTTATGTTACTCTGTCCGTCACAAGTGCTGTTCGAACGCGCCTTGGTCAGGGGCGGGGGGGGGGTTGTCGCTCTTTCTGTTAAGGTCCAGTTAGAGTTTCCAGGGATGTTCCAGGCCCCCTATCCCGAACACAATGAAAGTGCGTTTATTCTTTGTGTAGATCTTTTTGAATGATTTCGACGCGTTCAGTTCTAGAGTGTCGGCGGTCTGCTGGACGGTATCTAGACAGGATGTGGATGAGGGCAAAGAAGCTTTCTTTAGGCGCACCTATTTCTAGGCCCCTTCATCCATGAGGGAGGACCAGTGCATAATCTCCTAGAATAGTGGCTGTCGTCCGATCGCCAAAAGTGGCGTGGGCGAAAATAGAACGGGCACCTTCCAGGGGGGGGGGGGGGGGGGGAGGGGGGGGCGAAGCCTACTGCTTCTATCGTCTTGCCCCGGTAGAGGTAGAGTTGACGACTCAATTAGACCTGCCCTAATCTCATCGAACCGCAGAGTTGGCAGGTCCGTGACTATAGCATCTCCCAGTGCCATCTTCCTCCTCGTACCCTCTCTCGCAGCCTGGAACGCCACTGTGAGGGCGTTGCGCACGTTGATTCGCCACCTAGGTACTTGCTGGAAAGCACAGGAGAGGTGGATTCCAATAGAATCTGGGCAAGAGAAGTATTTAGTGGAGGCCGTGGGTTGCTCCAAACGACCCATCGAAACCCGTCGCGACTCGTGTAGTAGGATCGGTCGCGAGCCGCTATTGTCAAGGAGGAATGCATGGGCATATACACATTTGGGGACGCCTGACCACAGACTGGATGGACGTGGCAGGAGCTGGCCGGAGTGATGATTATTTAGTTCTCACCACAGCCGTTCTTGGTGGGGGGCTTCCACTCCAATATTTCGATTAAGGGGGTGTTAACTGCGCCGTAGCAATTGTGCTTTTCAAGAGCAAGGCCGGCAAGGCAGCAAGGAACCCATTTCCAGGGGCATTGAATCTGACCTGATAACAGACATACAGGATCAGTAGCTCATCGACAACAGATTACTTACAGATCCAGACCTCTAACAGAGCATATGAGATCAGACGCGCACAGGAACGCACACAATACTACGTCACACACGCACTACACAGCACACACACACATAAGCCGACAACAACAGCTCACACACACACACACACACACAACACCACACACACACACACAAGGCTGTACATGTAAGAACCATACGCATATGAAGGAAAGTTAAGACAGGGCTGTGGGTGGAAAGCAGATGAAGAGACAGCTGGGGTGGTCCAGTAGACGCATTATTATACTGACATTCCATGACCTCGATGCGAGGATGAATAAAGGTGTGATGCAGTTTATAAGCGACCTATGTTATCGATGTTATCACACAGACAGACATCAGACACAACAACAGACAAAGCGGCAAATAAACAAACAGACGAACATACACAACTAATAGCGGCAGCATAGTCACAAATGCACGCAACGTACAGGCACACAGAACGACACGGACACAAAGACAGGGGATACGAACGCAAGGCGCACACGCGCACACCTACACATCACAGGGCATCCGCCGCACGAGGAAGCTGCGCATTAGACATGCATACAGATAGAAGTAGACGGACAGACAGTATGTAAGACACACCGAACTGCCGCATCCCACGACACATAGGGTTGCACACAGCATCACACACGCACACACAACACACACGACACACAACAGGCAGCACACACACAGATAGATAGAATAGATAGATAGATAGATAAGATAATAGATGTAGATAGATAGATTATGATAGATAGATAGGCATAGATAGATAATAGAACAGACAGGACAAAATATGTCAGGATAGATATAGCATAAAGAGAGAGAGGTTAGAGAGAGATGAGAATGAGAGAGAGAGAGAAAACAGAGAGGAAACGCTCAGAGAGAGACAACGGCTATGGGGCACTGTGCGCTCGGCGCGTACGTACCTGCTGCCACAACCTCGGGGATGTACTTATCTGGAGGCTGGGAATTCTCACAGAGGACATACACACACAACACCACACAGCGGTGGCCGCGACATTTACTCCTCATAGTACTGCACAGCACACACACACACACACACACACACACACACACACAGCTGGGAGGAAAAATTAGTTTGGACACGCTAGACATGCATCGGGTCAACATGCTAGCAGCACGCACGCACGCACGCACGCAGCTGCAGCGCACGCAATGAATATATAAATACTATAATTATAAATATATAATATAAATAATAAAGGTAATATAGGTATGATAAATTAGTGAGCTAGTTATATATATTTACAAACACCGCGCGACACAGATGGGGGCTCACGAACACGCGACTGCGACACACATTCAGACGATGCAGGACAAGCAAACATACAAAACGCGCGTTCGTAGCGTATCAGCAGACACATAGTAAACATACGTGACCAGGACTTGTACATTTAGACAGACGAGGACAGGACAACATTCGTATAGGCGCACGCTAAAGGTATGCGAGGGCATACAGCACAGCCACATGCGCGAGCGTGCACAGCTCTGATGAATGAGTTGTAGAGAGAGAGGAGAGAGAGAGAGGTAGATAGAGAGAGAGAGAGAGAGATGATGTCCGTGAACCAGGTAGTGAGTGTGTGCAGTTCGGTGCGTGCGGCTCATAGGTGTGTGGTGCGTGCAATAGCGTAACGTGTGTGCGTTATTCGTGATGTGCGTATAGCGTGCGCGTAACGTGCGCGAGCTTGCGAGGCGCGGACGTGTCTCTTACATGTGACGATATGCAATATGGTCGCGCAATACTGATTTCATCCAATTACAGGGGAGCGGACAGAGGCCTCAAAGCGCAGTGAAAGCCTACTGTTGTTATGTGGGCAGGGCAAGGGGGCGGGGGCGGAGGCTGGAGTGACGGTCATTCACACCATGCGTATCGATCTCCCAGTCAGCCCCAATGCTCTCCGTCTCTCTAGCATCCTTCTTCCCTCTCTCTGCCACTCTGTGTGCGCCAGCGTAAGACCCGCCCCTACGGGAACTAGACGACAGGCCAGGGAGTCTCTTCAGATCTGTCAACACAAACACAAGACGTGCCGGGGCTATGACGTATGCAGATAATGCAGTATAAACAAGTGGGGGAGGTGACTTTTGCTCCCATAAGAAATAAAGAAAAATCATAAATAGCATCGGACGAATAATCTAATAGATGGGGAAAAAAAAACAAGCAGCAGACCTAGCAACTCAACGTGAGATCACTGACGCAGGTGTGGTCGCTTGTCGCGTTTCCTGTCCTTGGGGCTTAGACCCAGCAGGTGTGGAGGTTTCCACAGTCAGGCAGCGGATTCACTGACGCAGTGTGTGTCGCTGCCCCGTCTGCCTGTCTTGGCTGGACCTCTCCTGTGTGATGGTTCTCCACAGTCGCTACGAGTCACAGACGCAGGTGGCGTGTCCGTCTGTCTCTTCTGATCTTGGCTGACCCTGACAGTGTGAGGTTCTCCACAGGGGCCCCGGGACCGGGGGGTTTTTCCCCCCCGGGCCAGGCAGGAATGGGGCACATCCCCAAGGGGCCTCACTTTGGGGGTACACAGTTGGGACTGGCCACAATTTTTTTTATGTGAAACCCAAACAAAAAAGAGAGAGGAGAGAGAGAGAGAAAAGGGGAGGAAGGACAAAAAGAGACAGAAAATTAAAAAAAACAGAGAGAGAGAGACAGACAAAAGACAAAAAAAGAGGGCAGAGAGAGGGAGGGGGGGGATACATAGGAGGGACAAAAAGGACACAGACAGACAAGGGCAGACAAAAGGGGGGGCAGATAAAGAGAAAAGAAAAGAGAGAGAGGGAGAGAGAGAAAAAACAGAGGGAAATGATGAAGGGGAAGGAGAAAAAAAGAGGGGGCAGACGGACAGAGAAGGAGAGAGAAAGAGAGGGGAAGGGGGGGGAGGGAAAAAAAGGGAAAAGGGAAACCAAAAGGGGGACACAGAGAGGGCACAGAGAGAGAAAACAGAGAGAAACACAGAGAGAGACAGAGCCACAAAAGACAGAGAAGAAAAGGGGACAAGTCAAGACAAAGGACAAAACAACATTCTTTTTTTAACGAGGATAAATAATAAGGCACTGGGTGTGCTTTTTTTACCCTCCAGGGCCTTTGGGGCCCCGAGTTGGGTCAACAATGCAAAATAATTTAAAAATCCAGGGCCTCGCCCCCGAGTAAAGGGGCAACAAAAGCAAAATTTAAAGACATCCAGGGTCCCCCCGGGCCCTGAGTTGGGTCAACAATGCAAAAAAAATGACATCCAGTCCTCCCCCCTGAGTTGGGGGCAAAAAAATGCAAAAAATTTACATCCAGGGCCTCGCCCTGAGTAGGGTCAACAATGCAAAATAATGACATCCAGTCCTCGCCCTGAGTAGGTCAACAATGCAAAATAATGACATCCAGTCCTCGCCCTGAGTAGGGTCAACAATGCAAAATAATGACATCCAGTCCTCGCCCTGAGTAGGGTCAACAATGCAAAATAATGACATCCAGTCCTCGCCCTGAGTAGGGTCAACAATGTCAAAATAATGACATCCAGTCCTCGCCCTGAGTAGGGTCAACAATGCAAAATAATGACATCCAGTCCTCGCCCTGAGTGGGTCAACAATGCAAAATAATGACATCCAGTCCTCGCCCTGAGTTGGGTCAACAATGCAAAATAATGACATCCAGTCCTGCCCTGAGTGGGTCAACAATGCAAAATAATGACATCCAGTCCTCGCCCTGAGTAGGGTCAACAATGCAAAATAAATGACATCCAGTCCTCGCCCCTGAGTAGGGTCAACAATGCAAAATAATGACATCCAGTCCTCGCCCTGAGTAGGGTCAACAATGCAAAATAATACATCCAGTCCTCGCCCTGAGTAGGGTCAACAATGCAAAATAATGACATCCAGTCCTCGCCCTGAGTAGGGTCAAAAATGCAAAATAATGACATCCAGTCCTCGCCCTGAGTAGGGTCAACAATGCAAAATAATGACATCCATCCTCGCCCTGAGTAGGGTCAACAATGCAAAATAATGACATCCAGTCCTCGCCCTGAGTAGGGTCAACAATGCAAAATAATGACATCCAGTCCTCGCCCTGAGATAGGGTCAACAATGCAAAATAATGACATCCAGTCCTCGCCCTGAGTTGGGTCAACAATGCAAAATAATGACATCCAGTCCCTCCCCTGATAGGGTCAACAATGCAAAATAATGACATCCAGTCCTCGCCCTAGTGGGTCAACAATGCAAATAATGACATCCAGTCCTCGCCCTGAGATTGGGTCAACAATGCAAAATAATGTACATCCAGTCCGCCCTGAGTGGTCAACAATGCAAAATAATGACATCCAGTCCCGCCCTGAGTAGGGTCAACAATGCAAAAATAATGACATCCAGTCCTCGCCCTGAGTAGGGTCAACAATGCAAAATCAATGAGACAATCAAGTCTGCCAAGTGGTAAACAATGAAATTAGATGACGATTCATTCGTAGAAGGGAGGGGTGCAACAATGCAGAAATAATGACATCCAGTCTCGGCCGCAATGAGTTAGGGTCAACAATGCAAAATAAATGAATCAAGACAGTTCTCGCCCTGAGTTGGGTACAAAACAATGCAAAATAAATTACATCAGTCCTCGCCCTGAGTTGGGGGGGGGCAAAAGAAAATAATGACATCCAGTCCTCGCCCTATTGGGGCAACAGCAAAATAAGGGCATCCAGCCTCGCCCCCCTTGGGTCAACAATGCAAAAAAATGACACCACCTCGCCTGAGTTTTGGGGAAAATGCAAATAATGACATCCAGTCCCCCGCCCGGTTTTGGGGCAACAATGCAAAAAAATGACATCCGTCCTCGCCCTGAGTTGGGTCAAAATGCAAAATAATGACATCCAGCCCGCCCCGAGTAGGGTCAACAAAGAAAAAAAAAAGACATCCGTCCTCGCCCTGAGTGGGTCAACAATGCAAAATAATGACATCCCGTCCCCCGCCCTGAGTGGGTCAAAAAATGAAATAAGACATCCAGTCCCCGCCCCGAGTGGGTCAACATGAAAATAATGACATCCCGTCCTCGCCCCGATTTGGGGCAACAATGCAAAATAATGACATCCCGTCCTCCCCTGATTTTTGGGCAACAATGAAAAAAAATACATCCAGTCCTCGCCCTGAGTGGGTCAACAATGCAAAATAATGACATCCACCCCCGCCCTGGTAGGGTCAACAATGAAAATAATGACATCCATCCTCGGCCCTTGATAGGTCAACAATGCAAAATAATGACATCCAGTCCTCGCCCCTGAGTGGGTCAACAATGCAAAATAATGACATCCAGTCCTCGGCCCTGAGTAGGGTCAACAATGCAAAATACAATGAGGCAATAGAAGAAGCATGCAAAAAGTGGCTAGAACAAAAATTAGAAACGGATTTTTTTATTTTATGAGAGAGATAGAGAAGAAGGGGGGGGATAACGCAGGAGCGAAAGGAGTGCAGGAAGGGAGGGAAGGAGGGAGGGAGGGAGGGAGGGGAGAGGCGAGAGTGGGCTGGGGGAAAGAGCATGTTTAAAACAATCTACAATCAAAAGATACCAAGGAGATGCAAGACAATCGATTTTGAAGCACTAGGAAAAACAAGAAAAAAAAAGCACAAATGAGAAAAAAAAACTAATAAGCTCACACCAGGGGTACGGAGGGGGGGGGGGGGGGGGGGAGAGAATTTTTCATACAGAAATAAATCAATCATTCCAGCAGAACCGGAGAAAGAGAGAAAAGAAAAGGAAGAGAGAGAGAAAAAAGAGAAGAGAGAGAAGAAGAGAGAGAGTCCATAAGAATACAAGCACACGACATAGTGACAAAGGGAAAAGGTATAAAAACAACACATACACACACACACGCGCCGCGCGGCGGCGCGAAAACAAAATAGCAAGTGCATTTTAAGTAAAAAAACATTTTCTTAATAGTCAGGTTCATACAAAAGGCAAAGACGGTGGAGGGTTGGGGGTGGATTTACGGTGGAGTACCAAGTGTTAGCCTAAGAGGGCTAAAAAAAGGCTTTTAAAGGGTTGAGGCGCGTTGAGTTGTTTGGCTGACTCAGGAGCGAGTTCCTTTGACAGGAACCTGAATATTTAAACTGGATTTCAATAAGTACATCTGGGGAACAGGACTTTTGAAGTTTGGATAGACCTTGAGGAATCATTGAAATCGTAAAACTAATGTTGAGGGTGCCTTCCCAGACAAAAATTCTGTGCATTATGAACCTTTTTGTTTTCTAATCTCAATTTAAGTGGGAGAACTTGAACCTTTTTTATAGTCTAGCTAGGAGACAATGCTTTTTAAGGACTAATTTGAGTCCGCGTGTGTAGGCTTAGCAAGGGGTTTGAGGGTATTTAGCACTAGCAGAGCCCATAGAGTAGCCCCATACAGGCATGGTTGAACATGAGACTAAAAAAAAGAGCTTGGGTGAATGCGGTCGAGGAAACGTTGATTTTTTGAGAGTTATAGACTTTCTGAGAACCTTTTGCACATTGAGGCTAGTGAGTTTGCCAACTAATATTGTTTTTAAATTTTGTGATTCCTACACTTTATGTAACCTGTTCAACAGATTCATCTTTAAGAGCCAGGGGGGAACGTAATATGAGTTTTGTTTTTTTTTGTCGGGTTTGATAAGCATGGATTTAGTTTTTTTTGGGTAAAGCACATGTGATTTAGTTCATCCAGTCACGAAAATCACCGCACTTTCTTGAAAGTTTGTGCAAGAACAGTAACATCAAATGTTTTTTGGGGGGTTGTTGTACCATCAGCAAAAAAATTCACAGGTGGATGCGATTTGGAGAGGAAAAACTTTTAAAAGTAAATTGGGAAACAGTAAGGGACCCAGGTAGACCCTTGTGGGACGCCGGGAAAAAGTTTTTTGAAATAAAAAAAGTCCGTAAAATTTTCACACATTTTTCCTATTTTGTGAGAAAAAAAGTGAAAAAGCGTAAGAGTTCTTGTGGATAAGCCAAAAATTTTTAATTTTCGAAAAAAGAAGGTTATGGTCTATCACATCAAATACTTTTTTGAAATCAATAAATAGGACACCCCAATATAAGTTGTTTTTAAGCATTTAGCCAGTCACAACCAGGCTGATTTTGGAATTTTGTGGCTTTAATGGGTTTTTTTCGGAACCCGGGCTGTCTTGGATGAACAAGTGGATGTATTAATGGGGTAATGTTGTTTTTTTATGTGTTTTTCCGAAGGTTTGGAAAGATGGAAAAGATTAGAGGTCTTAGTTTGCAGGGTGGGACTGTCACCTGCTTTGTAAAAGGAATGACTTGCTTTTTTGAAAATATCGGGAAAAGAATTTTGCGATGGGTAAATTGAAAACTATGTTAACATCTTAATTGTTGGAGCGATAGTTTAGGAATTTTTCCTCTAGGCTATCCACCCCGCAGGGAATTGACTTTTAGGGGCGTTAGTTTTGATAAACTTTAAAGATTTTATTGGTGGGAATAAAATTTTGACGTGATGTTTTTTATCGTGGCAATATTGTTTCAGTTTTTGAAATTGTGTGAATTGCTTTTACTAGTTATGAGAAAGTAAACGCGGGGCGCCCGCGCACACACACGCACACACACACAACACAACACACCCACACCCACACACACACAACACAACCCCCCGCGCGCGCGCCCCATCATGCACGCAACACCACGCACGCACGCACGCACGCACACAACACACCAAACACACACACACACACACACACCACACACACACACAAATCCAATTTTATAAAGCTCATCTGTTTGTCTGTCTGTTCGCTTATACACGGGGCCCCAGTTTTTAGGCCGATCGCCCAAAAATTTTGGTTACAAGATCCTTGTATCCTAAAACAGCAACGTCGGGGGCGGCGATCACGTACGCATTTGGGGTCTGACGCAAAACTGGACATCGGGGAACACTACACGACAACAAAAATCGCAGGGACGATACGGGGTAAGCGCGTAAGCGCTATATACACACA
>JAMYXO010007183.1:7500-12453 GCA_033310375.1 Conus canariensis
GAAGCTGGTTGTGAAGAGAAATCATAGCACGCATTGAGACTTTGATTTGCTGTAAAAACAGGAAAAGCAGCAGAGGAAAAGGAAGACAAAGAAGTTGTTTGTGTGTTCAGTTTTGTGGCGCCACCTTTACACGTGCTGCTTCCTTGAAGGTGCATATGCGAAAACATACAGGTATGACTGTCAATTCTAGGCATCTCTATCATGTATTCTCTCCCTTTTTTTTTTTAACTTCCGCGTACGCAGGCTGATACTCCTGTGGACACTCCTGTACAGACAGGCAAGGATTAATCCCTTACTCAACAAAGGGAGTGGAGTTTTGTGTGTATGACTGTTTTTTTTTATCCTGCCATTAAGGCAGCCATACTCCTAACTTTGGGGAAGGTGCATGCTAAGTGTAATGTGTCTCCTACAAACGTCCAAACTGACCTTTCTTCCCAAAGTTTGTGACGGGATTTTACGTGTGTGCAAGATGTTATGTGTGTGTTCACACTCGGAACCTCAGTTTTAGTCTCATTCGAAGGACTGTATGGGAAATCGATTCAGAATAAGTGTTAAGTCCGAGGGAAAAATCCCCTTGTATCGAAACGGCCGGGCGGAGATTCGAACCCGCAACCCTAGGATCACCAAGATTACTAGTCCGGCTCTCTACCACTGAGCTAAACCGGCCCCCTATTCTCTCCATCTTTTATTTGTAGCAATCATCATGTTGTGTGCTTTCATTTTTTTTTTTTTTTTTTTTTAGCTTAGCTGGTATTGATTTCTATCAATTCTGTGTGAAAGTAGTGTCGTCATGGTAAAAAAATGTCAAGTGGACATTCTATTGATGAAATTTGAATAGGGCACAGGTCCATCTCCCTTCTATTTGTTTGTGTGTTGTTTATTTTGACATTTTGCCAGCAAACATTCAGAGTGGACTCTTCTAGAGAGAGGGACATGGTAATTTCAGGCAGACATCTGGTCTGTGGCCAGACTAATCAGTCTGAGAAATTCTTCAAGTCTTACTTTCTTCAAGTGAAACAGGAATGGAGCTGGTTTGTTCCAATTGGGATCGAAACTGGTTGCTGTGCATTCTGTAGTCAATGTGGAGACTTTGATCTGCAGAGAGTTTGATCTGTACTCATATTTGAAGCTAGGAGAGACTTACTGTACAGTGCAGTGCCTCAATGAGTATTCTGCTAGGTAGTGTGAGGGGCCTGCAGCTTGATCATTAAGTGTCGTGTGTGACACTGGGTCCATCGTGGACCAATTTTTGTTCCAGTTGTTCCAGTAGTGGACTAGGCAGTGCATCATATTAGCAACAAGGAGCCTTGGTTTGCTGGCTGGGGTCTGGCTGAAACGCTCCATTGGAGCGAGGTAGAATTCACGGAAAGCCTAACAAGGTATCTGAATTTTCTCTTCCGATTCCTTTCTTTATGAGGAAATAATGGCTGGTGATTTTTAATATTGGCTTTGTGATTGCTGTGGTCGTATGAATTAAGATTACTGAGAAATAGCACTTACTTTTAGCAGTAATGCTATAGGTGCCTGTAATATAAAACTTCTGGGCATTTTTGCTTTCATAAAGATTAGTAAACTTTTTTTGTTATTTATGCTGCAACAGTAAGTCAAAACAGTAGTTATGGGGAGTGTTGTATTTGGGCAAAGTGGAGCAGTCTGCCTGATGGACAGACAGATCTGTTTGCCGTTATAGCAGATGGATTGATCTTGGAGAAGGTGGCTACCCACTGGCAGCCTAGCCTGCATCTTTTTTTTTTTTAATCTGAGTCCACTCAGTGATGGGTGGCAACACGAATTTGGGGAAGTCTGTAGAAGTCACCTGTAAGTCTTGCACCTTAGTGTCTGCTACATCACCTGCAGCTGGGGACTGCTGCAAAGTGAGGAGGTGGTCTGCAGGAGAAGACTGCCAGTTGTGATCTGTGTTGGCGCCGGAAGCAACGGCTTCTCTTAAGCTAAGCAGGCAAGCAAAGCCCCGAGCCCCCCTTCTTTTACACCTTCGCCATAGACCGTGATGGGCCCCTCCCGGCCTCTCCCTTCACTTATGAATGGTGGCAAACATGTATTTTTACCTGACAGCTTGTTGGTTGTTATGAACCTGTGTCTCTTAAGTATGTACATACATGGCTTCACAGGACTAATCAGTAATTGTTTTTTTTTCCCAAACCATTTTTTTTCTAGAAATAATAAAATCATTATAGTAATAAAATTATTAATTTAAACCAGTGCTTGTTGTTTTCATTTGATTGAACCTACTACCTCTTTGCAGAGGTTCATATTATTGAGATTGTATACAATTATTGCTCTAAACTGTATGAAACCTATTACCTCTTTGCAGAGGTTCATATTATTGAGATTGTATACAATTATTGCTCAAACTGTATGTAACCTACTACCTCTTTGCAGAGGTTCATATTATTGAGATTGTATACAATTATTGCTCTAAACTGTATGTAAAATTCCATTACTCATATCGAGAGAAGTCACTTCACTCTTCAGCGTAGTGGCCTGTAACTCTCCCTTGAGGAGACTCACATTACTCTTAAGTCACAGAGTGTGTTAACCTCTACTTGTAAAGGAGTCTGTCCTCATTGTGCTGACAACAAGGAATGTTCACTGTAACATACCCTAAGACATATTCAGTGTTGACACAGTTACTGTAACAAGAGTAGGTAACATGACAACAATTTACATACTGCTGATTTAGGATTGAATGGACAGAGATTAAAAAAAAAATTAAAAAAAACCCTGGACAGGGAGGAAAGGGGATGGAGAATCCCCCATTGTAAATTGTTTCCTTGGAAACAAATGTTCATAAGAGTATTTGTCTCTGCATGTGTGTTTGTGTGTGCGGCTCATATCTCCATACTTCTCAATATCATCGGTTATTGTTCTTGTTTTATGTGTCTCATAACCATCTCTCATTGTAGTTGTTTTTATGTTTCGAGTGTCCCCCTTTGGTGAGCTTTTTCAAATTTTGTTTACGTAATTTCGTACCTTTAAAAATTTTAACTATTAACATTTTTTTGTTTTTGTGGTGGATATCAGTTTTGGATAAGCTGTGTTTTTACACAATGGAAAAAAAAAAAAAATTCTTACATAGCCCTGAAACATGGGAAAAACATTGGTTAATTTTTAAAAGAGTTTGTTTTTTTTGGGTTGGGGGGGGAGGGGTTTGTATTTTTTTTTATTTTGTGAAAAGAAATTTTTTGCTCATTTTATTGCAGGTGTTTTTTGAAAGTGGGGGGTGAAAGTGGGAAACCCGAACATTTCAAAAATTAAAATGAGAATAATTTTTTCGGGGGGTTGGAGAGAAAGAGAAGAGAAGAGAGTGCATGTGCTATGAGTGTGTGTTTGTGTGTGAGTGTATGTGTGTGTGTGTGTGTGTGTGTGTGTGTGTGTGTGTTTTTGTGTGGCGCGCATGTGTATTTTTTGGTGCGTGTGCGTGTGTGGTGTTTTTGGGGTGTGATGTGTTGGGTGGCGGCATGGTTGTTTTGTGTGTGGTTTTGGTGTTGCGCGCGCGCGGGTGGGATTTGTGTGGTGTTGGTGCTGCCGGGGAAATGAGTGATGTAAAATATTTTTTCAGAAAAACTTGTGTTTTTTATATCCTCTTAAAGTTCAATCATAAAAATGATAATGTTAAGGGAAAAATTGTAGCAATCCCGTGGGGGCAATTGCCCTGCACACGTTTGACGTTATTGCGTTAACTGGGGGAAAGCCCCTTTTTTGTGAAAGTGTGGGGCGGCGTTTGCCCTAGGTCTCCCAAAAACAGCAATGGTTAAAAAACAGTTTGATTTTCGGAAGGGAGGGTTTACCTTTGAAAAAGGGTAAACTAAATGATAAATTTTCATTTTCATTTTTATTTGTTTTTGGGCTTGCCTGGAATTAAGAGGCGAAAAAGATGTGTTTTTTTGATTTTTTGTAGTTTCTCTTGGGTGTTCATAACATTATTTAAGATATGTATAAAAAAAATTACGAAATTTTATGTAGTAGGGGCTTGCAGATTTGTTTTTAACATCTTAAAAAGTTAAGTTTTTGGACCCAAAATTTACCGTCGTTTTTTTTTACACAAAAGGATTCGGTCACTTTATAAGAAATCTTCCCTGGGAAGAGCTGCCCGAATTTTATTCAAAAAAATCTGTTGTGACAGTTAAGTCATACAATACTTTCAAAACAGTCCCCAATGAACACCACCAAAGCAGCTCGGCAGTGTCCACTCTGGCAAGTTTCCTCATGACTACCTGATGTTTATGGCCCCCTATGGACTGTTTGTGATTGGACTGCAAAAAAAAATGAACATGGGTTTGGTTATGTACAGGGGAGGAAAGGAATGTGCCGGAGCAATAATGCTCATAAAAAAAAATTATAGAAGGGAAGAGCGCACTAAACCTGAATAAAGACTGAAAATGAAATCAAAGTGTGCACAAGGAGTCCTTTTCCAGATTTCCTCAGTGGTCAATGTGAGTCGTAAAACTGTTTGTGTTTGGACCGCATGTGTGTGTGTAAGTCTACTGGACGACACAAAAGCAGTGTCATAACGCTGACAACAGTGATAATAATGATATAATAATATGAGAATAATAACATAACGTTTTTGAAGCGCTTGCCAAAGGTTCTAGGCTCTGACAATCCACATTCTCATGTATGCAACGGGCTGCCTACCTGGGTAGTGCCGACTGAAGAGCTGCCTGCTTGCGCTTTATTCACTCATTTCCATGTCATCCTGTCAATAGCATTCACTCAGTTTCCTTACTTCTTCATTCATTCTTCATTTCTCATGCAGGGTGCATGCTATGTTGTATCGTGTCATCCATACCAGCGGCCAAACTGGCCTTCTCTTACGAAAGTTGGTGATGGATTTTACGTGTGTGCAAGATGTTATGCTGCGTTCACACACAGAACCTTGTGATATGCACACTGTAGGAACGTAGTACAGCCCCAGTCGCGATGCTGTTAAAA
>JAMYXO010007184.1:0-12452 GCA_033310375.1 Conus canariensis
CGGGGTTTTTTTGGGGGGGTTTTGGTGGAATTTTTGGAAAGGTTTCCATTGTGTGAATGTTACAATTTTCTTACTTTTGTTGTTCAGAGTTTGCAAGTGTGGTTTGCATAATTTTAACCATTTTTCGTGGAGCATAGATTGCATCTTTTTGAAATATTGTTGTATGGTGTTGCACTTTTTTTGATTTTCCAAGAATTTGGTAGTATTTTTTTATCTTTGAGTCTCCAGATTATTTGCTCAACTGTTTTGATTTTTTGTATTTTTAAATTTTTGAATGACTGTTTGTGGTTTGCGTATCTGGTTTTGAAAGGTGTTTTCAGAAATCCTACATATGTTTTTATTCATTTCTGATGTTACCTTTAGTGGTTACAAAGTTTGCTGTGAAGAACATTTATTGCTCAGGGGAAACTGTTTTTTTAGTGCAGTTGCAAAAATGTCCTTTCGGCACCTTCTCTTTATGTTGCTTTTCATTTTTTAGATGAATCAATCATGTTTTTGGGGTTTGGGCATACATGAGTATGAAGTTTAATGGTGTTTTGTTGAATTTTTGGACAGTTTGTGTTTTTTTGGGGGAAATTTGATTGCCAAGATTTTAAAAAATTTTTTTCTACATTTGTTTTATTGTCCAACGTATGGTGGTTGTACCATATGATTTTTTTTATTTTTCTTATTCTGTTCGTGTTGTTGGTCTGGACTGTATTGTAGTTTGAAATTTGGGTAACCACTTTTTTGTAATGCTTCTTGTTATTTGTTGTGCATTCTTAAATTTGCGTTTTTTTTGCATACAGGTTGGATAGTTTTTGGGTTATACCATTGGGTATTGTTTTTTATATAGATGGTGGGTGGTTTCTTTTGTGTTTACGTGACTGGGAGTATTGGGGTTTTTTTTATGGTTTGTACACATGGTCATTGAGGTCTAATGTTTGTCAGGTAAATTCACTACTTTGTGGTTTGCTTTTTATTGTGTTTTTAAATTGTGGTTTTTAAAGTTTTTACAAAAATTCTTTTTTTCTTGTTTTCAATGGTTCTTGGATTGTTGTTTAAATGCAGCGAGGCCGTCATCTTTTTGTATTAACCGGCTGTTTTTCAAGTTTGTTTTTGGATGGGTTGGATAGCCATGAATAGTCCGACAAGTTCCATGTTTCGCACCATCTACGATCCTGGTTACATCAAATGGTTGGAGTTTTTCTGGTTTTTTTTTTTTATCCAAGTTTATTTTGCTATGGAGTAAAAGATTAGCAACGTCTAGAACAAGCTTTAGATTTTTTCCACTTCCATTTTAAAAATATTTTTTAACAAATGTTGCTCCCCAAGGGTTTGACCTTCATTTTTTTTTTAAGAACTTTTTTATAATTGTTCTATATATATATATATAATTTATATTATTTAAAATATATTTTATCTGTGTGTGTGTGTGTGTGTGTTGTTTTGTGTGTGTGTGTGTGTGTGTGTGTTGTTTATTTATTCATATCTCATTTGTTTATTTATTTTGGGCATTTATTTAGGGTATTTTTAGGTATTAATTTACATACGAATTCAATTTTTGACTTTTCCAGGGGAGAGAGGGGAGAGAGGATAGAGAGAGGAGGAAGAGAGAGAGAGAGAGGGGAGAAGAATACGAACATGCGAATAGTTTAATAGTGGTTTAGGCTATTAAGCCCATTCACAAAAAAAGGACTTATGGAGGAATGGGATGGGGGAATGGCGGTTGGGGTGAGGGCTGGGAGAAATGGAGTGAGGAGGGAGGCACATACACGAAATTATGTGGAAACAACGTACTACAAATGGCCTTTACAAATGATCATCGTGATATGGAACCCACATCGTGGTATAAAATATAATTGTAACTAGTACAGAGACAGTCTCTCACAATAGTAATAGTCCATTCACAACTTTACAACACATAACAGTCACGATTGGGTTCCTAGTGAGGGATTTCCTTTCATAAAAAAACATCTTTTACTCACAGGTAGTAGTGATGTGTTGAACCTTCAACACAATCATGGAAGGAGATTCCATCAATAATTGCCATTATTTGTGTGTAAATGTTTTGTTGGTCGAGATTCTGTGTGCTGCTGCATATTGCTTCTGTAGTGAGTCTAGGCGCTGTCTGTGCCACATGTGCTTGATGTTCTAATTTGTTTCGTGCTTCGGTGTTGGGTTAAATGCATTTCGATTTTGAATCACGTTCCTCGATTGTATTATTTCTACTGTTCTTAGCCTTTCAGTATTTTGTACCACTAACGTTCATTTGGAAATCTGTTTCTGATACGGGCACTTTTTTCAGAGTCATCGACAATATCACTATGTGTGTGTTGGCGCCCCACTCAGTTAGTATTCATGTTGATTTGCCCTTCCTTGTTTGAGTGTCATACACAAAAGAATGGAAGAAGAGTGGCCGCAAACGATGATCATTGTCAGCTACATGTTTATCAGTATAACATTTTTTTCACTGTCAAGCAATCATTACCGTTACTCAAGAAAATGAGGCAGAGTTGGGCACAAAAGTAAACCAGATGGAGATGAAAAGTCTTCCTTGCCTACCATTGGCTTCGTCTGTGTTTCACAGTGTTTATCCCTGTTTACCTGCAAAGCGGCTCTTTTGTGGATTCAACTGGAATCTGCCCGATGTGGTAGTAAACGGTGACAGGGAATAATCGGTTATTGTATTGAACCTCAGGACACGACGGACAATGTTGGTTTCCTTTGACTTCAGTTTTGAACGGGGTTAGCGTCTTGCTTTCTGTAGTGCTGAGTTCAGCATACTTTGTAAAAGTTGTACAGGGAGACTGATAACAGGCATATGTAAGAGACTTGTAGTAGGAAGCAAATGAATATTTTGACTTGCTGAATGGTTGGGGAGGAAGTAAACGTGAACTTCATTAGGGAATAAATTTCTACATGGTGAATAGGTGTCTGTTAGCAGTGGGCGTAAGACATCCCGTATGCTAAAAGGCAACGTCTTCAGAAGCCCACCTATCCAAAAAGCTGCGGGTTCGAATCCCGGGCAGAAAGCAAAGGAAAAAAATGTGAAAGAATCAAAAATGTGATGGTGAAAGAAATCACAAAAATAAAAAGTGAAGAATAGTTAATTAATTAGTTATGTCATGATAGTTAGGTAGTAAGTAAGGTAGTTATTTTAGTAAGTTACTTGGTTAGGTTAGTTTGATTATCTAATTAGTTATGAGATTTTTTTTTATTTGGGCTTCTACAGGACTACAAGTGTATAAGAGTATCTTTCTATCAGTCTCTAACTTTCTAATTTTCTTAAGAAAAAAAGGAAAAAAAATATATCTGTACATTACATATAAAGAAATAAAAGAATTAATGAATACATGAACAGTGTACAAAAAAGAAACAAAGAAAAAAGAAGAAGATGGTAATAGGAAGTTAAAGAAAAAGTAAGGAAACGAAATGTAAGACAGGGAGGATAGATTGTACCATGAAGACATTATCAGGAGATGATTAATATATGGAGATTATGGAAATACTATCTAATATAAATGACTAATTATAGATAATGTCTAATTTTTTTTTCACTTACCCAGCGCCCAGACTTTGGGGTTTTGTTTTCATTTTGTTTATCTATCTTGCTTTTATGGTTCTTTTCTTCCTTACTTCAATACTCCTTCCTTCCTTCCTTCTTTTTTCCTGTCCTTTCATTCTTCCTTTTTTCTTATTATTGCTGTCTACTGGTATAATTATGGGACAATGTCTGTGTTATCCTCAACGAGGTTTTAATCATCTTCATATTCATCATCGTGGTAATATCAATTATTCCGTCCTTTTTCTCATTTATTTCTTTTATTTATTCATAAACGGTATTTACTTATATATATATAGAAATTTTTGTTATATGTGTGTGTCGTGGGTGTGTAGTGTGATGTGTGTGGTGTGCTGTGTGTGTGTGTGTGCGCCCTTGTGTGTGTATGTGTGTGATTATTTATTAATATATAATTTGTTTATTTATTTAGGGCAATTTATTTAGGTTTTTAGGTACAATTTATTTACATTCGAATTCCAATTTGTGACTTTTCAGAGAGATGAGAGAGACGAGAGAGAGGAGAGAGGAAGGGAGAGAGAGAGGAGAGAGATGATCGAGTCGGGGAGGCAGGAGATGACCGAGGAGAGGAGAAGAGAGAGGAGGGACCGGGGCAAAATCCGAATGCGATTAGTTTAATATGGTTTTGGCTATTAAGGCCCTTTCTTCACACAAAAAGGACTATGGAGGAAAATGGATGGGACCTGGGGAATGGGGTAGGGGTCGTGGGGCTTGGGATGAAATGGAGTGAGGAGGAGGCACTTACACGAAACTTATGTGGAAAACATACACGATGTATTAAAATTGGCCTTTACACAATACGCTCTTCGTGATATGGATCACACAGGTGGTATTCTAATTATTTGTAACCTAGTCTGCGAAGTCAATCACACATAGTAAATAGTCCAATTCACAACTTTACAATCACAACAGTCACGATTGGTCCTAGTGAGGATTTCCTTTCAAAACATCTTTACTCACAGGTACGAAGTGATGTGTAGACCTTCACCACAAACATGGAGGAGATTCCTCAATAATTTTGCCATTATTTGTTGTGTAAAATGTTTTCGTTGACGAGAGATTCTGTGTGTGCTGCATATTGCATTCTGTAAGTGAGCTAGGCGTGGTCTGTGCCTCTTGTGATTGTTGTTCTAATTTGGTTCGTGACATCTGTGTTGGGTGTAATGCATCGATTTTCGAAATCACGTTCGCGTGTATTATTTTCCGGTCATTTAGCCTTCTGTTATTTTGTACAACTAACAGTCATATGGAAAATCATCGTTTCTGCTTACGCCACTTTTTCTCAGAGTCATCGCACAACTATCACTAAGTGTGTGTTGGCGCCACACAGTTTCATGTTGATTTGCCCCTTCCTTGTTTTTGTTTGTCATACAAAGATGGAGAAGGAGAGCAGGCTAACGTTGATTCATTGTCAGAACATGTTTATCAGTAATAACATTTTTTCCACTGTTCAGCTTCAGTTCCGTACAAGGAATTGGGCAGAGTTGGCAAAATTTAAAACCTGATGGAGATGATAATATACATTGACTACCCTTTTGCTTAGTCTGTGTGTCACAGTGTTATCCCTGTTTAACCTGAAGCGGCTCTTTCTGTGGATACACAGGAATGATCGCTGTGGTAGTAAGGTGACAGGGAATAATCGGGTTATTGTATTGAACACTCAGGACGACGACCTATGTGGTTCTTTTCCTTTGCACCTTCAGTTTGAAAACGGGGATTGCGTCATGTTCTGTAGTGCTGAGTTCAGCATACTTTGTAAAGTTGACGGGAGGAGACTGATAATCAGGCACATATGAAAGGACACCTGTGTAGGAAGCAAATGAACTATTTGAACTAGCTGCTGGTTGGTGGAGGAAGTAAAGTGATCTTCATAAGGCGATATAAATTTCTCCCAAGCGTAAGAATAGCGTGCTTAGCCTCCCCCCCCCCCTTTCACTCAAAATGCAGTGGGGTAAGACAGATCCGTCTGCAAAAGGCAACGCTTCAGACGCCACCTATCTCAAAAGTGGCGGGTTCAGGAATCCGGCAGAGCAAAGAAAATTATGTGAAAGAATCAAAAATGTGAAAGAATCAAAATGTGAAGAATAGTTAATTAATTAGTTAGTATGTAGTTAGGTAAGTATGTAAGGAAGTTATTTAGTTAGTTACTTTGGTTAGTTAGCTAGATATCTAATTAGTTATTGAGTTTTTTTTTTCATTTGGCTTCTACCAGACTACAAGTTGTTAAAGAGTCTCTTTCTATCAGTCTCTAACTTTCTAATTGTCTTTAGAAAAAAAGAAAAATATATCTGTACATACTTCATTTTAAGAAAATAAAAAGATTATGAATAATTGAACAGAGTACAAATAAGAAAACAAAGAAAAAAAAGAAGAGATGGAAATAGGAAGAGATTAGAAGAAGTACAGAACGTAATGTAAGACAGGGAGGATTGATGTACCATTTTGAAGACATTATCAGGAGATGATTAAAAATGGAGAATAATGGAAACTAACTACCTAACTGATAATTAAGTATGTCAAACTAATTTTTTTTTCAACTTTACACAGCGACCTGTCTTTGGGTTTTGTTTCCATTTTAGTTTATCTCTTTGCTTTTATGGAGTTCTTTTCCTTCTTCCTTCCATCCTTCCTTCATTCCTTTCCTTCTTTTCTGTCCATTCTTCTTCCTTTTTTTTTCATTATTTGCTGTACTGGATAATTATGACAATGTCTGTTTATCCTCAACGAAGTTTTAATCATCTTCCAAAAATCATCATGGTATATCAATTATTCCGTCTTTTTCTCATTTTTTCTTTTCGTTAAAAAAATTTCATTAACGTATTTAATTATAGATCATATATATTTATATATATATATATATTTTGTTAAAAAAAAAATTTTTAAAATGAAGAAGTGGTAAAAATCTACAAAGCTTGTTTCTAGCGTTGCAATCTTCAGGCATGGGATTCCCATTTTTTGAAATTTTTGTAGGGTGTTGCTTTTTTTAAAAATTTTTTCCCAAATATGTTGTATTTTATTTTTTTTCTTTAATTTTCCAAATTTATTTCCAAATTCTTTTTGGGTTTTTTGTATTTTTCTTTTTTAAGGGGATTGTTTTGGTTTGCTTATCGGTTTAAAAGGTTTTTTTCCCTTTTAATCCCTTTTAATTTTTCCTTTTCTTTTCTGATGTTACCTTTGGCTTGGTAACAATTTTTGTTAAAAAGGGCATTTTTGTTTAGGGGGCACTGTTTTTTTTTTGGTCATTCAAATTTCCTTTGGGAAACCCTTCCTTTTTTTGTTTCCCTTTTCTTTTTTTTGTGAACCTCATGTTTTTAAGGGGGGGGGCATACATAAAATATGAAATTTAAGGGTTGTTTTTTTTGAATTTTTTGGGAAAATTTTTTTTTGGGAAAGATGTTGCAAGTTTTTAAAGAATTTTTTTCCCTACATTTTTTTTTTAACTTGCCCCTTTTATGGGGGTTTGGTCCTTATGATATTTTTTTTCCTTTTTTTTTAATTCTTTTGTTTTGTCTGGTTGTATTTATTTGAAATTTGAAACCTTTTTTGAAATCCCCTTTTGGGT
Source organism: Conus canariensis (assembly GCA_033310375.1). NCBI lineage: Eukaryota > Metazoa > Mollusca > Gastropoda > Neogastropoda > Conidae > Conus > Conus canariensis. Next base: position 7,125 of record JAMYXO010007184.1, read on the forward strand.
ATTCATTGCGGACTTTTGAATCGTTTTCGTTCATGAAAAATTTTGGGTTATTTCCTTTTTTTTATTTTTTTGGGTATTGTTTTTAGAAATGGAGGTGGGGGGTGTTTTTTGTTTTTTAAACAAAAAAGGTTTGTCAGGGGGTTTTTTTGTATGGTTTTTTTTTTGGTTGAGGTTTTAAAATTTTTATGTCTAAAAAATTCATACTTTTTTTGGTTTCTTCTATTGTGATTTTTAATTTTTGGGGTTTTTTAAAAATTTTACAAAATTTTCTTTTTTTTTATTTTCAATATTTCTAGGGTTTTTTTCATTTTCAGAGCGGCAAGGCCGTCACCCCTGACAGCCCCAGTTTTTTTTCCAATTTTTTTTTGAATATTGGATAACATAATAGCCCAAACAAGTTCGCAAGTTTCGGAAACCCATCATATGATCCCATTGTGACATCAAAAGGGGTTGAATTCCTGTTTGGTGTTCTTAATCCGGTTTCATTTTTATTGTGCAGTAAAGTTTTTTTTTTGTGTGGAAAATGATTTCCATTTCTGACCCTGATATTTCTGTGTACTTGTTGGAAAATTTTTATAGCTTTATTTTAGTAGTTTTTCACTATAGATGGGTAGAAATCTACTATGTCAAATTTTTAAAAACTGTATTTTCTTTTTTATTGAGGTTTTTTTAAAACCCTTGTATTACTTCATATGTGTTTTTTTTCCCTTACATACAAGTGGCTACAATTACAAACTAAGATAAAGATCCAGACAATGAACAAAAAGATGCAGAAAGAACAGGGAAAAAGGAAAAATTTTATATGGTACAATCCCCCATAAAGATGCAAGAGTTAAAACAAATGTAGGGAAAGAATTTTTTAAAATTTGCATCATCTTTTCCCCAAAAAACCATAAATTATTCAAATATTCAACAAAAAAAACATCAAATTAAACATATTCATGGGATGCCAAACCTTAAAAAAGCCATCGATTCAGCAAACAAAATAAAAGCAGCACAGAAAAAAAGGGGGGTAACGAAAGGAAAAACTTGTAACTGTACCAAAAAAGAACAGTCCCCCCCCAAACAAAAAAAAGCCTTTACAAAAAACATTGTGTACCCCAAACCACTTAAAAATCAGAGAACGCAAAAGAAACATATGTAGGTACACGGAAAAACCCAAATTTAAAAATAGATATCAAACCATAAACAATCTTTTTAACAAAAAAAAATACAAAAACCAAACAGAATTGAGTAAATACATTTGGGGAAAATTTAAAAAAAAAAAAAACATAAAACTACAACATATCTTGGAAAATTTTAAAAAAAACAGCTCATAAAAAAAACATTTCAAAAAAATGGGAATCTATCCTAACAGAGAAATACATTTTACTATGTAAAAAACAGTTGGCAACCCCTAAATGTTAGAACAGAAAGGGGGTTTAAAAATTGCAGACACAGATGGAAGGTTTTTTATCACGAAAAAAACCAACACCTGAGAAACACATGTACACGGGGAAAAAAAAACAGAAAACCCAAAACTAGCTTATATATTTCGTGGCACTGGCAACACAAGCTCATCACACCCGACACCGCACAGCGTGAAACAAATTTTTAGATGTTTTTAGAAGCTTGATTTTAACTTTCTTTTAATGTAACAAAAGTCCTCCCCCTGTGGGTTTAGCACTGTTTTTTAAAATTCCCCCTGAACCTTTATACCATTCTCTATGTTATATATTATAAATATATTTTTATGTTTTGTGTGTTTGGGGTTTTGTGTGTGTTTGTGTGTGTGTGTGTGTGTGTGTGTTTTGGGGTGTGTGTGTGGGGTTTTTGTGTGGTTTTTTATGGTGTGTGGGTGTGTGTTTATTTATTCATATCTCATTTGTTTTTTTATTAAGGCATTTTTTTAGGTTTTTAGGTATTAATTTACATAGGGAATTCAATTTGTGACTTTTCAGACAGAGACAGAGACAGAGAGAGAGAGAGAGAGAGAGAGAGAGAGAGAGAATACGAATGCGAATAGTTTAATGTGGTTTAGGCTATTAAGCCCATTGAAAAAAACGGACTATGGAGGAAGGGGATGGGGGAACGGGTAGGGGTGAGGGCTTGGGAGAAATGGAGTGAGGGGGGAGGCACATACACGAAACTTATGTGGAAACAACGTATTACAAATGGCCTTTACACACGCTCATCGTGATATGGATCCCACATCGTGGTATTAAATATATTTGTAACTAGTCCTGAGACAGTCAATCACACATAGTAATAGTCCACTTCACAACTTTACAACACAACAGTCACGATTGGTCCTAGTGAGGATTTCCTCTCAAAACATCTTTACTCCAGGTAGAAGTGATGTGTTGACCTTCACCACAAAGATGGAGGAGATTCCTCACAATAATTGCCATTATTTGTGTGTAAATGTTTTGTTGACGAGATTCTGTGTGCTGCTGCATATTAGCTTCTGTAGTGAGCTAGGCGCTGTCTGTGCCACATGTGCTTGATGTTCTAATTTGTTTCGTGCTCTGTGTTGGGTAAATGCATCGATTTTGAATCACGTTCGCTTGTATTATTTTCCTGGTCATAGCCTTCAGTATTTGGACACTAACAGTCATATGGAAATCTGTTTCTGCTACGCACTTTTTCTCAGAGTCATCGCACACTATCACTAAGTGTGTGTTGGCGCCACACAGTTTCATGTTGATTTGCCGTTCCTTGTTTTGATTGTCATACAAAGACTGGAGAAGAGAGGCAGGCAAACGATGATCATTGTCAGCTACATGTTTATCAGTATAATGATTTTTTTTCACTGTCAGCATCAGCACCATAGAAGAAACTGGGCAGAGTTGGCAAAAGTAAACCAATGGAGATGAAAAGTCTGCCTTGCCTACCCTTGGCTTCGTCTGTTTCACAGTGTTATCCTGTTTACCTGCAAGTGGCACTTTCTGTGATACACAGATGCACGCTGTGGTAGTAACGTGACAGGGAATAATCGGTTATAGTATTGAACCTCAGGACGACGACAATGTGGTTTCCTTTGCCTTCAGTTTTGAACGGGGATAGCGTCATGTTCTGTAGTGCTGAGTTCAGCATACTTTCTAAAGTTGACGGGAGACTCATAACAGGCATATGAACAGACTTGTGTAGGAAGCAACTGAATATTTGAACTAGCTGCTGGTTGGGGAGGAAGTAAAGTGAACTTCATAAGGCATAAATTTCTCAAGGTAGAATAGGTGTCTGTTAGCAGTGGGGTAAGACATCCGTCTGCAAAAGGCACGCCTTCAGACGCCCACCTATCCAAAAAGCTGCGGGTTCGAATCCCGGCAGAGCAAAGAAAAAAATGTGGAAAGAAATCAAAAATGTGAAAGAATCAAAAATGTGAAGAATATTAATTAGTTATCATGTAGTTAGGTAGTAAGTAAGGTAGTTATTTAGTTAGTTTACTTAGTTAGTTCGTTAGATGTCTAATTAATTAATGAGATTTTTTTTTTCTTTTGGCTTTCTACCAGACTACAAGTAGTAAAGAGTCTCTTTCTATCAGTCTCTAACTTTCGAATTGTCTTTAAGAAAAAAAGAAAAACATATATGTACATACATATATAAGAAAATGAAAAGAATTAATGAATAAATGAACAGAGTACAAAAAAGAAACAAAGGAAAAAAAGAAGAGATGGAAATAGGAAGATAAAGAAAGAAATAAGAACGAAATGTAAGACAGGGAGGATTGATGTACCATGAAGACATTATCAGGAGATGATTAAAAATGGAGAATAATGGAATTAACTAACTAACTAATTAAGTAATCAACTAATTTTTTTTCACTTACCCAGCACCCAGACTTTGGGGTTTTGTTTTCCATTTTGTTTATCTCTCTTGCTTTTATGGTTCTTTTCCTTCCTTCCTTCCATCCTTCATTCCTTCCTTCATTCTTTTCTGTCCTTTCTTCTTCCTTTTTTTTCATTATTTGCTGTACTGGTATAATTATGACAATTGTCTGTGTTATCCCACGAAGTTATAATCATCTTCCAAAATCGTCATGGTATATCAAATATTCCGTCTGTTTCTCATTTATTTATTTTCTTTATTCATAAACACATTTCTTATATAAAATATATATATATGTATATATATTATATAATATATATATAAAATATATATATGTGTGGGGTTGTGTGTGTGTGTGTGTTTGGTGTGTGTGTGTGGTTGTGTGTGTTGTGTGTGTGGGTGTGTGTGTGTGGGTGTGTGTGTTTATTTATTCATATCTCATTTGTTTATTTATTAAGGCATTTATTTAGGTATTTAGGTTAATTTACATACGAATTCAATTTGTGACTTTTCAGACAGAGACAGAGACAGAACAGAGAGAGAGAGAGAGAGAGAGAGAGAGAAGAGAGAGAGAGAGAATACGAATGCAATATAGTTATGTGGTTTAGGCTATTAAGCCCATTGACAAAAACGGACTATGGAGGAATGGGATGGGGGAACGGGGTAGGGGTGAGGGCCCCTTGGGAGAAATGGAGTGAGGAGGGAGGCACATACACGAAACTTATGTGGGAAACAACGTATTACAAATGGCCTTTACACACGGCTCATCGTGATATGGATCCCACATCGTGGTATTAAAATATTTGAACTAGTCCTGAGACAGTCAATCACACATAGTAATAGTCCACTTCACAAACTTTACAACACAACAGTCACGATTGGTCCTAGTGAGGATTTCCTTTCAAAACATCTTTACTCCAGGTAGAAGTGATTTTGTTGACCTTCACCACAAAGATGGAGGAGATTCCTCAATAATTGCCATTATTGTGTTTTAAATGTTTTGTTGACGAGATTCTGTGTGCTGCTGCATATTAGCTTCTGTAGTGAGCTAGGCGCTTTTTCTGTGCCACATGTGCTTGATGTTCTAATTTTGTTTTGTGCTCTGTGTTGGGTAAATGCATCGATTTTGAATCACGTTCGCTTGTATTTATTTTCCTGGTCATAGCCTTCAGTATTTTGGACACTAACAGTCATATGGGAAAACTGTTTCTGCTACGCACTTTTCTCAGGGGTCATCGCACACTATCACTAAGTGTGTGTTGGCGCCACACAGTTTCATGTTGATTTGCGTTCCTTGTTTTGATTGTCATACAAAGACTGGAGAAAGAGAGGGAGGCAAACGATGATCATTGTCAGCTACATGTTATTTTAGTATAATGATTTTTTTCACTGTCAGCATCAGCACCATAAAAAGAAATGGGCAGAGTTGGCAAAAGTAAACCAGATGGAGATGAAAAGTCTGCCTGCCTACCCCTTTGGGTTCGTCTGTTTCACAGTGTTATCCCGTTTACCTGCAAGTGG
>JAMYXO010007185.1:0-12451 GCA_033310375.1 Conus canariensis
GAAAAAAGAAAAAAAGCAACCTTCCCCAAAAACAAGAAAAAAAGGCAGCAAAACTTTTTAGTACAATGGCAAACTGTACGGACACTCATTGGGGCACAAATTTTAAGGCACCTTAAAAACTGCTTAGCTCTCACACTTTACAACTGTAAAAAGTCTTCAGGCAAATGGGGAAAAAAGTACCTATACGGAATTCCAGAAAAAATTTTTCACTCTAACAATGGGGCCCCCTGTTTTTTTCTTTTTGCAAGGGGTTCCCAGTGCTTTTTTCCACATTTTGGGGGGGGATTTCCCAGCATGTTTCCCATTTTTTTCTCCTCCTCCAGAAAAAAAAGGCAAAGCCAACAGAGAGTTTGTGCGAGATGCAAAGGTCTTGTTTTTTTTAAAAAAAAAAAGACCATTTCTTAAAACTGCTGTCCAACATAACCTAAATCCAAAAAACAGCTACAGGGGCAGTCCACCAGAGCTAAAACTATGGGCCCAACGTTTTCCCCCCACAACAAAAAGGTTCCTTTCCCCCCCCTCTCCTAAAAATCTGGACCCCAAGGCCCCCGGAAAAAAAAACCCCATCTCACTGAGGGGTGAAAAAAGAAGACCAAGAAGGAGCTTTTTAACCCTTTTTATCAGCAAAAATGGGGGTAAAAAACCAAATGCATTTCATCCCCAAAAAAGTCCCCCTTCTCCAGGAGCTTGATCACAATGCAAACGAAAAAGGGCCAGCTACAGGGCCATAGAACAAGGGGGGGGCTTGCAACCTTTGCGATTTAAAAATCATTCATTCCCGCAATACCTTTTCAACTTGAGACCATCCCTTTACCAAGAAACCCCCCCCACTCCTTCCCCCCCCTTTTTTGCTCCCCCACCCCCCTCAAAACAATCCCCACTCAAACTCAAAACAAAAAGGAAAACTTTTTTGGCCCCCAGCCAGTTTACTGAGAAAATTTTCTTTTCAAAATCCATCACAATTTAATTTCAATTTTTTTTCTCCTTCAATTTTAACTATAAAAGATCATATTTTTTTTTTCAAAAAATAGTGACTGCTGCAAAAACAGACACACTTTTTGTATTACCTTCCGAATTAACAGATGGAAAAAAAAAAAAGCAAATAATTACCAAATATTGGGGGAAAAAAAAATTTTATAAAAAAAGTAACTTCCCCTTGTTCCCATTCTGTAGGTTTGGGCAAAAGATTAGAAAAAAAAAAGTTTTTTCCCCTTAAAAAAAAAAAAAAAAATCATACTGCATGTTTTTTAAAAAAAAAAGCCATAACCCCTTTGGGGGAAAATTTTAAACCCCCTTTTACTGCCCTTTTGCACGAACGGGGGGGTTTTTGAGATGGGGTTTCCCCCGGAAAAAGCCCCGTGTTGCCCCTAGCACGAACCCGGCTTTTTTGAGAAAAATTTCCCCCCTCATCAAAATCGGCAATTTTTAAAGAAGGGAGGCAAAAGGGGGAAAAAAAAAGGTTTTTTAAAAAAGGTTGCAAGGGAACCCCAAAAAAGGACGGTTTTCCCCCTTTTTTTCCTTTTCCCCCCGCGGGGTTTTTCCCCTTGATTTACGGTGGTTTGTTGGACTAAAAAACTTTTGGCAAAAAGGTTTTTAGCCCCCCCCAACATTCTTTTTGAAGATGGCGAGTTCCCGAGCAGGGGTTTTTTGTCAGGCCCCCCGTCCGTTTTTTCAAAACGTCTAATGCTCCCTTTAAAAAAGCAAATCAAGAAATTTTTTTCCGGGCCGTAAAAACGATGACGAAGACTTTTAAAGAAGTGGAATGGGGAAGCGATTCGGAGGAGGAAAAAAAGTTATCAACAATCAAACCCCCCCCCTTTTCTACGGAAATTGGGTTTTTGATGATGAAGCTGAAACCCCCACCCCTTCCCAAAAAACCCAGCGATACCGGCGCAAAATGGGGGCCGAACGGGAAAAAGGGGACAAGGCCCCCATTCCCCTTGTAAAAGTCAAGTGCCCCCCTCCCTCCTTTTCCCCCGGAAAAAGGTTGGGGAGGAAAAGTCCCCCAGGAGGGGGAGGAAAATTTTAAAGGAAAAAACCCCGGCGAGTTGGGGCCCCCTAAAAAAAGGGGGGCCCCGGGGAAAAGGGGGGGGTGGGGGGGCCCCCCCCGTCAGTCGGAACTTGTTTTCAGAAAAGGACAAGGGCCAGTGCTGATCGGGCCCCAAAAACTCGACCCTTTCTTTTTACAGGTGACCCCAGGTATCAAGGTAAAAAAAAATGGGCAATTTTCAACCCTAAAGGAAATTTTTTTTTGTGAGTTGTTTTTTGGTGGGGGGTGTTTTGGGGGGTTTTGTGGGGGGTTTTTGGGGGGTTGGGGGGGTGGTTTTGGTTGGGGGGGGGGTTTTGGGGTGGGGTGGGTGGTGTTTGGGGAAATTGTGTGGTTTGGGTGTTTTTGGGGGGGGTATTTGAAGAGAAGGAAGAAGGAGGAGGAAAGAGGAAAGGGGGGTTGAAAGGGGGGGGGCAGTGCTTGGGGGGGGGTGGGGTAAACAATGTGGTGTGGTGGGGGGGTTTTGGGGTTTTGTGGGGTGGGTGGGTGGGTGTGGGGGGGGGGTGTGGTGGGTTGTTTTGGGGGGGGTTGGGGGTTTGGGGGGTTTGGGGTGTTTTTTGTGTTTTTTTTTTTGGGGAGGGGTTTGGGGTGGTTGGGGGTTTTGGGTTTTGGGGGTTTTTTGCAGGGGGTGCTGTATGTGGGGGGTGGGGGGGTGGGTGGGGGGGTGGGTTTTTGGGGTGTGGGGGGGGGTTTTTTGGGTTTTTGGAAATTTGGGGGGCTTGTGCACGTGGGGTGTGTGGTTTGGGGGGGGGGGGTGGGGGGGTGTTTGGGTGGTGTGTGTGGGGGTTTTGGGGTTTTGGGTGGGGGGGGACCCAAAAAGTTTTGTCCCCGTCCCCCCAAATATAACTGGCCCCCCTTTACGGCAGTAGTGTTTTTATCCGAAAACCTTTCTGTCCCCCCTAGGTTTTTTTGTTGGGGGGGGGGGGTAAAATTTTTTTTCTGGGGACACCGGTGGGGAAATTTTTTCAATTTTTTTTGTGGGGCTTTTTATCACTGTGGTGGGGGGCCTTCTGTAGCCCCAGTCCCCCCCCCCCCCCCCTTTAGAAAACCCCCCTTTTTTTTTTGGTTGGGGGTTTTGGTTTTTTTGAATTTTTTATTTATTACCTTCTGTTTATGGTTTTTTTATTCAAACCGAATTTTTTTTTCAATGAGGGAACCAAAACCACAATTGTGGGGAAAAAAAAAAGTGACAGAATAATTGGAAGTTACACTTAGTGTTTTTTTTTTTTTTTAAAAATTCATCTTGGGCAAAACAAGACCAATTCCCAAGAGGTTTTTTCCAAAAAATGGCAAAACCCTGATCCCGTGGATAATGTTCAATTCCCACCCCTTTTCCCTTTTCCCATGTTTTAAAACCGGGGCGGAAAAGGCCCCCAAAATGAAAAGGGGTTTTTCCCCCAAAAACTTTTTTTAATGCATTGCCCCAAAGCTTTATTGTAAAATACGTTTGTTTTTCCCCCTGAAGTTCAAAAGGTTACTAAAAAACCAGTTTTTTTTTTTTGGGGGTTTTTTTTAAAGGGGTTTTGGTTTTTTTTGTTTTTATTTTTTTTGAAAGTCCCCCCCGTTTTTTCAAACAAAAAACACCCCATCATTAAAATATTTTTGGTCTACTCTTTACAAAAAAAAATCAAACTATTGTGAACGGGCTTTGAACCCCCCAAGGGGAAATACAAAACAAAAAAAAATTTCCCAAGTACTAAGATATAGGCAAGAAGGGGAAAGGCAGTGGGCCCCAAAATCATTTAAAAACCAAAACCAAAGAAAAACAAAATTGTTCCCCCCTTGATACCTGGTTTTTTAAACTGAAAAAACCCCAAAAAATGCATAAATTTATCAATTAAAAACAAAAATTTTGGGGTTGTAAAAATTCCCAAACCCAAAAAAAATTTAAAAACAGGTTTTCAGAAACACTAAAACCAAAACTTTTTGGGGCGGGGTTTTTGGTATCCCCTTTTTTTTTTTTTGCTGCTGTGGGTTTTTTTTTGTATCTTCCCAAAAAATTTTATAAAAAAAAAAAAAAAAAATTTTAAAAATTAAAAAGATTATTTTATTTAAACCCCAGAATGAACAAAATCAAATATTATTTGGCAATTTTTTACGCCCTGGGGGTTAAGAAAAAACATGGGGCCCAAAAAACTAAGAAAAATCCCCACAAAAAAATAAAACACGAAACAAATTAGTGAACCCTTTTACCCCCAAAACGTCAAAATTTTTTTGCTCCGGCAAAAACAGAAGTGCAAAAAACCCCGGTACAAAAATAGTGGGGGAGCCCCAAAGGGGGTTTTTAAAAAAAACCCAAAAAAATTGGTTTATTTCCCCAAAATACACTTCTGTCCCCCCAACAAAGAAAATTCTCCCTCTCTCGCTGATCTTCGTTATGAAAACCTTGTCAGCACATTATACTTTTGTAACCCCGAAACAGGAAAAATTCCTAAAATCATTAAAAAGGCAGAGTTAGGGGTGGAAAAAATGAAAAAAAAAAGCTTTCTCATTCAGATCTTTCTTCGTAAAATTCGTACTTTTTTCAAAAAAATCTGCAAAAACACTCCCCAAAAAAAAAAAAAAATCCCAAAATAAGATGGCCATAAATTTTTTCCCTGCTACCTTGGGGCAACAAAACCTGAAAAAACAAAGGCAAAAAAGACAAGGGCCCAAAAATTTTTTTAAAACAGATTGGGAATTTTTTTTTTTTTTTCTTCTTCCTTTCCCCCCCTTTCCCCCCTTTTTCACAAAAATTTTGTACTAAAATACCAAAAAATTTAAACTTTTTTTCCCCCCCAAAACCCGGTTTAAGATCAAACTGTCCCCCAACAAAGACACACCCTTTTTTTTGGTGGGTCCACCCGATTCACCTTCATTAAAACCTTTCCCCGGAACTACTGCTTTTCCCGCATGGCCCCCCCGAAGAAAACCGGGGGGTGTGGTTTTAAAGGCCCCGAACCCCCAACCTGGTGTGGGAACTGGTTCGGAAAACCCAAAAAAACAGGGTGCGGCTATTGGGGAAACCCCTTTGCCCCTCTGGGAGCCCCCCGGTCCCCCGCCCCAGAAAAAAAATGTTTCACCCCTCAAAAAATTCCCCGTTCGTGGGCCCCCCGCAGCATTGGGGGCCCCTGCTTTGATTTAAAAAACAGGAAACCTGGGGAGAAAAAGAAGTTTTTCAAAAAATTAAAAAAATTCCCGAATATGTACAAACAATAAAAATATTTCAATGTGAAAAAAGTTTTCTTGAACAGGAACAAGGGGGTTTTCAAAACAATAAAAATTTTTAATATTGCAGAAAATTTTAAAATTTTTTTTTCTCAATGGGGAGTTCAAATTTTTTATGTTGTTTTAAACCCCCATTGCTGAGGAATTAAAATTTTTTCATGAATAAAGTTTTGGTTTGCCACAGGGGAAACCCCAAACCCGGGTTGGTAAAAAGAGACCCAAGTAAAAAAAAAGGCCTGTAGAACCCCTCAAGCTCAGTATTTTGGGGTATCTTTTTCCTTTTTTTTTTTTTTCCCCCAACAATTTTTTTTGCAAGGCCCCCCTTTGTATCCTGGAAAACCCTTCCTCAAGTAAGGAAAATAGATTTACAATAGATCCCCAACCTACGGGGGGAAAACCCTTTGGGGCTAGCTCTTTTTCTCATTTTTTTGCTGGTTTGACATTTTTCATTACGTTTTTTTTTTCCATTTTCTCACCTTTTTTTTTATTAGTTCAATTACTGTCCCCATGTCCCCAAAAGTTGTTGATTTTCCCCGTTTATTTTTGATGCCGGGCCCTTTTACCACAAGGGGAAATTTTTTTTGCTTTTCTTTGACTCCCCTTTCATTTGGCTTGGGGGCCCAAAAAGTTTTTTTCTTGGTGAGGGACGAAAAAATTTTTTTTAGGTTTTAAAAATTTAAAAATTTCCAAAAGCGGTGGCGAAACCCCCCCACAAAAGGCTTTTTTGGTAAAAGTTTTTTGGAAAGAAACTGGGGTTCAAACAGTTGATTCACAAAATTAAAATGCCCCGAAAAGGGCAAAACAATATGAAGACTGAAAAAGATAGAGGGAAAGAGTGAACGAGGAACACAGAAAAAATACCAAAAGAAAACAAGAAAGAGCATTGGGGAAATGCAGAAAAAAAGAAAACCCGGAATTAACCCCTTAATAGCAAAAAAACACATGCAAAAAACTCCCCTAGTTTTTTCCCTTTTTCCCCCGAGGCCTTCCCCCCAAAAACAAGGAGGCCAACGTTATTCGCTTCTTTTTCTTTCTTTGTCTTCACCGGTCAAACAAAAAAAAGGGAAAAAGCGTTTTAAGTTGTAAAAAAAAAAAAAAAAAAAAAAAAAAAAAAAAATTTTTTTTTAAAAAAAAAAAATCCCCCGTTCTAGGAAAAAGTCCCCGTTTTTTTTTAAACCCTTAATCCTTGAAAGGAGCTCACAAAACACAACACACACCAAACACAAAACCCCCACCCACAAACCACACACACAACACACACACCACACAAAACCACACACACACACCCACACACCATGTATTTAAAACACACAAATCTTTTTAAAATTGGTTTTTTTATCAAAAAAATACATGAAAAATTTTGTGGGGTATGGGAAAACCCCCCAGCCCCTAAAAAAAAAAAAAAAGTTGGAAATTTTTAGAAAAACACAGGAAATTATGAAAATTTAATACTTTTTTTTTTTTCCCCCCGGGTTTTTAAAAAATTTAAAATTTTGGGGGACCCCCCCCTTTTTTTCAGCAAATTACCCCCCACACGGAAAAAAATTTCATAAAAAAAAAAAAAACAAAAATTTAAATTTCCCTTTTTCATTTTTTCCCTTTTTCCCCAAGGCAGACATCAAAAAAAACTACAATGTCCCCCCCCCTCGAAAGTGGATGGGGAAAGACAAAAAAGGGGTAACTCTGAATAAAAAAAAGCTAACCCCCCCCGGGAAATACAATTCCCCCTTTTTCGAAAAAAATACAAAAAATGGTTTTTCCAGAAAATTCCCTCCATTCAAATTAAAAAACATAATAAAAAGGCCTGGAAAAATAAAAAACTGGGGCAATGATTTTGTTATAAAGGAAAATTTACAACCCCTGTCTAAAACCCTTTTTAAACTTACAGCAAAAGAAAGGAAAAAAACCACTGGGGGGGCATTATGTCATGTCCCCTAAACCCCAAAATGGGGGGGCTTTTCAAAATTAAAAAACATGTAAAAAAAAGCAATTCCCCCCAAAAATGTTTGATCATAAAAAGAGTGGGTCAGACTGAAAACAAGAAAAAAAAACCAACAACAGCAAAAAAGCTCCAAAATAATTTTTTTTCATTTCCTTTCTTTTTATTAAAAAATACCTTTTACTTTATTTTTTTTTATTCTGTGGGGAAACATTTAGAAAAAACCCTTTTAAAAAAAGCTGTTTTTGTTTTTTTTTTTTTTTTTTTTATCAAAACCATCTTTTAAGAGTCCCCCCCCAGAAAAAATTTCCCCCCCCCAAAACTTGAAAAACATTTTAAGTAAAAAAAAATTCCACTGGGTTTTTTTTTTTTTTTTTTTTTTTTGTTTGGAAAATTAACACTTCCCCCAATAGACCCCAAGCAAAAAAAAAGAATTTTTTTTTTAATCCCGTAAAAGTCCCCTTTTAATTTTTTCAAAGAAAATCCCAAAACCCCATTAAAAAAAAACATGTAAAAGATAACAAAATGTTTTTATTTTTAAAAAAAAAAAATGCCCCAAGCCTTTAAATGCTGACCCCTTGCATTTTACACGACTGCATTTTCACATTTCTTTCCAAAACCTTTAAAAAAAATTAATACTAACCCCCCGGAGCAAGAGGCTGGGAAAAACCCGACCCACACACACACAACACACACACACAACAAAAAACCACCACACACACACCAAACACCTTTTGAAAACCAATTTGTTTTTCAAACCAAAAAACAACATATTCCAAAAAAAATTTTTCAAAGCTTTTTTTCACTTTCTTTCCAAAAAACTTTTCATTTTAAAACTGGGTTTGGGGGGGTCAGTAAAGTACCAGGAAAACTGTTTTTTTTTTCCCCCCCGCCCACTGGAAAAAACCCCCGGGGACCCCCTAAAGTGGGCCCCGCCAGGGGAAACTTTTTGGGGAGGTTTGGGCCGGGGCCCGGCACAAGGAAATAACAGAGGAATTTGATGGCAACATTCTCCTGCGATAATGGCCCTGCAAGAGGCCCTTTCCCCCAGACAAGGCAACCTGGTTGGGGAGAAAGGAGGGGTTGAAAAAACAATCATTATCAAAAAACATGACCCCTCTTGGGAACAACCTAAAAAATTTCAATGTCCATAACAGTGGTTTTAATAAAAAAAAAAATTTAAAAACAAAAAACATTTTTTTTTTTTAAAAAAAAAAAAAAAAAACATTACCCTAAAAGCCCAACAAAATTTTTAATTACCCCATGATAATGAAAAAAGGCTCTTGGGGAAATTGGGGTGGGGGTTTGTTTGTTTGGGGGTTGGGTGGGGTTTTGGGTGGGGTGGGGGTGTGGGGGGTTTTGGGGGGGGGGGTGTGCCCCGTCGAGCGGGGGGGGGTTATTTGGGGGGGGTGGGGGTTGGGCGTGTGTTGGGGGGGGGTTGTGGTGGGGGGTTTTGGGGTGGTGTACGTGCCCCTAGATTTTTTTATGTGCATTAGGTTTTTAAACTAATGAAAAGAATGGTATGAAACATAAAAAATGTAAAAAAAATGGCTTTGTATGTTTTTGTGTCATCTTGCGGCCCATGTTTTTTTAAAAAGGGGTGGGGGAGTGGGAAAAATTAAATGTTTTTAATTCAAAATTGGGGGGGTTTTTTTTTTTGGGTTTTTTTTTTTTTTTTTTTTTTTCTTACTGTCCCCTTTTTCCCGATTTTGGGGCCCCAACTATCTTTCCCCCCGTATTTTTTCCCCCCCCGGTTTTTTCCCTGGGAATTTGCCCCCAAAATTTCCCCCCCCCCGGGTTTTTTTTGTTTTTTTTTTTTTCCCCTGGTTTTTGGGGTGCCCCGTCCCCCCCTTTTTTTACATTCCCCAAATTTTCCCCCCCTTTTTGTTTTTTGCTGCCATTCCCCCCCCCCCCCGTGGTTTCTTTTTTCTTGTATTGTGGGCCCCCGTTTTTAAAAATAGCCCTTCCCCCAGATAATCTTATTTTCTTTTCCTTTTTTTTTCAGTATAAAATTTCCCGCCTTGAATTAAACTTTAAACCCAGAATTTTCTTCCTAAAATTTCCCCGTCAAAAAAGTGGGGGAAGGGGCAGTTTTTTAAATTGCAAAGTTATACTGAGTTTTACTTAAAAGTCCCCAAAAACTCCCAAACAAAATCATTTTTCATCAAAAAATTTTTTTTATTTTTTAAATTTTAAAAGTTAAAGAACAAAGTTTTTGGGGTACAATTTGGAAGTAATTTCCCCCCTGGAAACCACCAATTTTATCCCAAAACCCCCTTTATCCCCCTTTCCAACCCACACAGTAGCCCCACAAACACATTTTTCTTTTTGGGAAAACATTTTTTCTTTTTTTTTTTTTTTTTTTAAAAAAAAAAACGAACCCCTTGAACCATGAACTTTTTGAAGGTGTCCCCCCTTGGGAAACCAAGTGGCCAAAATCTGGAGGAAGTTCTTTTTTTTTTTTTTTTTTATCAAAAAAATTTGAAAAATAAAAATTGCTGGCCCGAGTCAAACCCACCCCCCGCTTGGGGGGTTTTTTTTCTTCTTTTGAGAGTTTTTTAACCAAAAGGCATTCTAAATCCAAATGGGGCATTTCAGGGAAGGTTTTCACCATCTTTATATTTTTAAACCCTTAAAAAGGATGCTTATGAGCCAAAAGAGATTGCGAAACTGCAAAGACATACTAAAATGAACTTGCCCCCTTTTCAAATTTACTCAGGAAAATTTTTAAAAATAATTGTGGGGGAGTATTTCTCAAATTTTTCCCCAAACAAAAGAGCAGGGGGCCCAAATTTTTGTTGGGGCCTGGGTTCTTCCGAATGTTTCCCCCCCTGAAAAAAGGGTTGTATCCCCCCCCCAAAGTTAAAAAAAAAAAAAAAGTATCAAAAACCCATCACAAATTCTGTGCTATTGTTGAATTTTCCATTTTTTTTTTATTATTTTCCCCGGTAAAAATTTGGTAAATTTTTAAAAAAAACAATAAAGGGAAAAATGGTTTTTGTTTTAAACCCATACATTCTTCCAAAAAAATTTAATTAAAAAACCCCGGCCACAGTCACAGTAAAATAACTGTTTAGAAAGGTTTCCCCCCGAAAAAAAGAAAAGGCCCTTTCCCAAATAAAAGCCGAATCGTCACTCAGTCCACAAATGAACCCGAAAACCTGACCCGAACAAAAAAAAGAACTCCAAATTTTCCCCCGTTAAGAAAATACCCCCGACTTAGTAGGAATCATCAAACTTTGGTTTTAGTCCCCCCAAAAAAAAATGCAAAAAACTGTAATTTCCCCTTCCCCCAATATAATTTGGGAAAAAGCTGATGAAGACTCAGTTTTTTTTAAACAGGGCCCGTGGGGTTTTCAAAAAGTCCAAAAAAACAACAATTTTTATGAGTGCACCAGCAAAAAAATTATGTAAACGGTGGGGCCTATAGAGAAATAGCTAGGACAAACACTGTTCACTAACTGTTTTTTTAGTGTAACATGACTTTTTTTTTTTCAAGTTTTTAAAAAACCAAAAAACGAAAAAAAAAAAATTTTTTTTTTAAGTGAGAAAATTTTTCTAGAGCAATTTTAAAAATTAGAAAAAACTGCATTTCGTAATTTTTTTTTTTCCCCCCAAAACCCATACAATTTTTACAGTTAAAAAAAGTGGGGTTTTATATCTTTTCCCCCTTTTAAAATTTTCCCCTTAATAAAATTTTTAATTTCCAAAACCGAAAAAAATTTTTTGTTTCAAACCCCCTCTCCCCCCCGTGTTTTTTAAAAAGTGAAACCGGGGGCCCCCCGGTGATGGCTAAAACCTTTCATCCAAAAATTTTTCAAGTTCCCCACATAAAAAATGTGGGGTTCGGAAAGCCAAAGTTAAAAAAGCCCCTAAAAAAATTTCTTGCGCGTTTTTCCAAAATTTTTTTAGTTTCCCAATTAAAAAAACCCCAAAACACAACAATGACTTCGATTCGTTTTAAAAAAATTGAAAAAAGGCCCATGGGTTTTGCCCCCCCCCCCGATGTTGTTTTTTTTCCTTTCCTTTCTTTCATAAAAGCCCCCCTAAAAATTTTATATTGACCATCTTTTTATAATCCCAAAAAAAACAGTGAAAAACCCGAAAAAAGAAACCCCAAAAAAAACAAAAAACAAAATACAGCAAAGTTTTTTTAACCTTTTTTCAAACAAAAAAGTGGGGTTTTTTTCCTCCAGCAAAAAAACCCCCTTTTCGATTCTTTTTGAAATTGAGATCGCCCCCCCTTTGGGGGGCCCAAGCAAAACCCCGGGCCCCCTTTTTGAAAAACCCGGGGAAAAAAAATTTTGAACAACGTTTTTAAAAAGAAGACGTTTTTTGAGTGGGGGTTTTGCAAAGATTGGTCCCCCCCCCGGTCCACGGTTTTTTTTACAAAATTTTAAGGCCTTTTTTTTTTTTGTTTTTTTTTTTTTTTTTAGGTTTTTTTATTTTTCACTCCAAAAAAAAATGCACCTGTCCCTTTTTTTTTTCGGGCCCTTTTGTCCCCAAAACATTTTTCCAAACGCACAGTCCCCCCCCCTTGACCCATATTGTGCCTGAAAACGAGGCAGATCCAACAAGCTGGAGGAAAAATAAAAATGGCCACCCCCCCTTGAGATAGGCCCCCGGGAAAAGGGGGCCAAAAGGCTAACCATGTTTTTTAAAAAAACAGAAAAACCACAACGCAAATGGGTTGTAAAAAAAATTCCACCATTTTTAAAAACCCCAACCAAAAAAAAACAAAAATCAAGGAGGGGGGCCACAAAAACCCAAAAATACACAAAAAAAAACCTCCCAGGAACAAAAAAAAAAAAATGGTTTTTTTTCCCCCCCCCCCGAAAAAGAAAAAACCCCCTAAAAAGGGAATGGGGAAACCTCCCAAATGAAACGTTTCAAGGGCCCAGCGGCAGGTATCTTTAGTGAAAAAAAGGGAAATTCCGGAAATTTCCAATCCCCCCCCCCCCCCCCTCCCCCTTTCCCCCCCCCCCCCCCCCTCCCCCCCTGCCTGTAAAAGAAACCCCCCCGTGGAGAGCGTGGCAGCAGAGACCCAAAAGAAAACCCCCCCCCCAAACAAGTTTTTTTCCTCCTGACACTCAAAAAGGGGGGTTGGGCCCACCCCCGTTTTTTCCCATTTACCCCGGATGTCCCCCCCCCCCCCTTTCGCCCCCCCCTTTTTTTTTTTTCCCCCCCCTTTGGGGTTAGGCCAGGCGGGAATTTTGAACCCATAACCCCCCCCCGGAAAAATGCCCCCCTTTTCCCCA
>JAMYXO010007186.1:0-12447 GCA_033310375.1 Conus canariensis
AGTTTTGAAAACTGCGTTAAACAGTTTGGGTTTTGGGAGTATCTGATTCGCCGTGCCTCTCAAAATACAAGTAGGTGGAAATGGAACTGGCCGTGTCTTATGTATTCACAAGGGGATGACAGTCATTTCGGTTTAGCGTCCAGGTTTTAATGACTCAGAAATAGGTTTATTTCATCAAAATTTTTATAGTAACCATCAAAATTTCGTTTATATTGCTACATCAACAAAAAAGGGAAATGTAAGAAGAAACTTTGCAAATATCTGTATAACTCATTTCAACGCTTTGGATTTTTTTCCCAATAAGTGCGAGCAAAGGCTGCGTTTTTGTACGTTTACAAGAATAGCGTGTGTCTACTGATCTTTTTGATATTTTTTTTTTTTTTTTGGATAATTTTTTTAATTTCTTTTCCTCATTCTCTCTTTTTTATTCCACAGTTCCTTCTTTCTCTCATTCCCATTTTTTTCATAAACATGATCTTTCTCTTTGTGTACATTTTCCGGATCAAATTTAAACACATATTTTTGTTGTTAATCTTTTTTTAAAATGTTTGACTTTATTGTAGAAAATAATCCTAAAACTTATTAAAAAACGAATTTTTTTTATCGGTTAAAAGATTTGAGTGAGAGTTCAATGTATCCCGAAAAAAGGTGTTTTCTTTTTTTTGGGATATTACACCCCATAAAAAAAAAAACAAAAAATCACAAGCAAAATCCCAGTTCTTTCAAACTACAAGCACAAAAAGGCCCAAACAAACCACCCGCTCACTCCACTCACCCCCCCTCCCGTCCCTCCCCACCCACACCCCCACTTTCTCTCTTCTATAATTTAAAAATACTTAAACAATATACATAATTTACAATTTATAATAAATTAATAATGTTTTCTCCGTTGTGGTACCATTTATAGCTGTTTTAAAAAACGCATAACATAATTATTTCACGTAAAATCCTTAAAATATAATTTAAACAGACGTAAGCATTTCCCCCCTGGTGTACACACAGCACCCAAATCCCCTCCATCAGTGTCTTTTTATTTCTTTTAAAAATCAAAAGAAAATTAAATTTTATGTTTTCAGCCCCCTACCCCTAGACACGCTAAAACACAGCCCTGCCCCCCCCGACCAACCAACAAACCAACCCACCAGTAAGTTCCGAGCCCAACGGGGCCCCGCCCGGGATCCCATGCCCGACAAGCAGCGGGGGCCCCAAAGGGTACAACCACACTCAAGATATTTTGAATCCTTTTGAAATTACCACAACCTGAAAAATATCCCCTTTTTGCCGTATTAAATCCAGGTTTTTTGATTTTGATTACAATTTTTAAAAAATACTTAAAAATGATCCAATTAAGGTGTTAAAAATTTTTGCAGATTCAATTTTACAGGTTTTTTCTTATTTTTTCAAGATTATACTTCTCTTTAGTATTTTTTTAGAAAACGTTATTGAAGTCTTACTTTTTTTTTTTTACACAAAAAAAAGTATATTTGGGTATCATATTATAAAGATCGAAAAGTAGTATCATTTTTGTGGAATTTTTCCCCTGCTCAAAAAAAATTTTGTGTTTTCAGTCAGAGCGATTATTCCCCTATTAAACACTTTTCCTTTTAAAATTCTGCAATGTTTCCAAAAAAAATCATTGACGTTTTATATCCTTCCAGAACATATTTTTCAATGCTTTTTCCTTTTTTTTCCCCTTCACAGAAAATACAGTTATAAAAATTTACTTTCCCATTTCTTTTCGGCTACATTAGTTGCAATTATTTGATTCACTATTCCATTTGCATCCTTTTTTGCTTTAAAACCTTAATTTGATTAAATTTTTCCCAAAAACATTTCTTCCAAGGTACTGTCTATTCACTCTCCTTTCCAAAATTTTTCAACAAACAGTTTTTTTTTCCCCTTTTCTTTTATATAATTTGTAATAATTTTTGGAACCTTTATCTACAGAATAAAAATTTTTTTTTTAATGCTGTGCGACTTCTTCTTCAAAGTTATTTTTTTTTCTCATTCTCAAATCCTTGTTTCCCCAGTTCGTTTAATGGATAATTACATCCACCAAAGTAGGAAATCTTTCAATGTTTACTTTGTTTTAATTCCTCAAATGGGGTAGTGAATCTCCATTTGCTTGAAACAAAACAGATACTCTAAATACTATTCTATTGTTCCAGTTTTTGTGTTTTATTATTTTATTTCCTATTTTAAAAATGTTCATTGTTAAAGGATTGGTTCTGCAAGTAGTTCTCTAGCATTTTCTGGTTTTTTTTTTATAATAGAACTGTTTTATACGACATGATACATGTTTCCAGAAAACATTGTCTTGAGTTTTAATGCACAGATGGTTTGGAGAGTACTTCTCAATTGTTCTCAATAATTGGGTATGAAAAGATCAACATGTCTCTCCATCTGTGTGTTGTTTGTCTCAGCTTTTTATCCATGTTAATTTAAAGCAGTGATGAGAGCATTTATGTCAGGTAGATTCAACCCACCTTTCCTGTACATCTTTATATAACTGTTTTTTCGACTAATTCTGTCTTGTTTTTATTCCATACAAACCATTAACATAAGTCTTGTAATTTTTTAAAACAAATGTGTCGGGTTTGGATTTGGAAGCATCAACCATAGGTAAGTCAGTTTTGACAAAAATTAATGATTTTAAGACAGCAATTCTTCCTAAAGGGGTAATGATTCTCTTTAGCCAAATTTTAAATAGTGCCTTCACTTCTATCATTCTATCTTTGTAGTTTCTTTTTCCATGTTTTGTTAAGCCCTGAGAAAACCCAAAATTTCCTAAATTTTGAATTCTTTGATTCCAGATCATTTTTTAAATGTTCCATATATCTTATTTCACTATGCTTTTGTCTTCCAAGCCAAATTACTTGTGTTTTCTCTTTGTTTAAGAATAAACCTGATGTTTTCCCAACCTATTGAGAATCTCGATAGATTTTTCAAATGATTTCTTATTCCCTGGGGTTCATCAGTTGAGTGTCGTTCCGGCAAATTGTGATATCTTGTGTTCTTTCTCCCCGATTTGTATACCCTTTAATACTATTTTCTTCTTGATCATTACGGATAATATTTCTGCACATAATACGAAGATATATGGTGAAACTGGATCTCCTTGCCTAAACCCCTTCTATTGGAGAACCAGGTGATGTTTGGCCATTTACGATAACAGTAGACTTAATGTTTTTGTAGAATACTTCTATCCCATTTACCCTATATCTTTACCCAAACCCCACAGCCTCCAGCACTTTGTGCATAAAAATCCCAATCTAACGAGTCGAACGCCTTTTCGAAGTCTAAATTAATTAGCATCCCCTGGGATATTATTTATGTTGAGATGGTGTAATTATGTCATAAATTAACCCTAATGTTACTACCTAAGTATCAATTTGGGACAAATCCTGTCTGGTCTTTCCCCTAATCAAATGATGGAAGGACCTTTTTAATTCCTGTTAGCAATAAAAAGTGACCAATTTGTAATAAGGTTTAAAAGTGAAATAGGTCTCCAGTTTTTTTTACATATTCTTTGGTTTTCCTTCTTTGGGTATACAGATTATAATAAACCTTCTTTCTAGAGTGTTGATTTGTTTCGCCTTCTCTGAAACTTTCATTTAGAGCTCGGGTTACAAACACGCCGATTTGTTTCCAAAAAAGATTTGAAAAACTCAGCTCCAAAACCCATCCGATCCAGGGCCTTTTCCGTTCTTCATATTTTTTCAATGCAATACCTGCTTCTTTTATTGTTATTTCACCTTGTAATGATTTAGTCTGTTCTTCTGTTAGTTTCGGTATCTTATTCACCAAATCTTCAAATATTGCATTTCACAATTGATCTTTTGGGGATAGATCCTCATAAAAATGTTTTACTGTAACTTTTATGTCTTCGGGTTTTTGTCCAGTATATTACCTTGTCCATCCAGTATTTTACAATTTGTTTGCTAATAAAGTTACGCTTTTCTAAACTGCAGAAATATTTACTAACCTTTTCCCCATCTCAACCCATCTTGCTTTTGATCCTTAGTGTACACCATTCATAACCTTTTCTCTTAGTGAATCATTTCTCTAAATTACTCTCTTTTAATTGTCTTCAAATCCCCCCTCTGATTTAAGTTCTTTACTCTCAATATCTTTAATATTTGCATAAGGCTGTTTTCTTTACATTTTGATTCTTTTTTTTTAATTTTTGGCATACTGGATGGATTTAACTCTTATCTTCATTAGTAAGAAGGGCAAGAAAGACCCGATCAGACACTTTAGTTTAGGGTCTGAGCTGTTCGACTGGTTTCATCTTGGCATTGTTTACATTAATATCATTACCCTCATTTTATCTGTGTAAATTTCCTTTGTTATTTCTTCTATTAGAATTATTATATTCCGTCTACATATTCTTTATCTTTTAGTAGAGATGTAAATTTAAAATTTTCCCAAAAAGTTTTGTGTTTAATCTCCTTTCCGAATTGAAGCTTAGTGTAATCAGTGAATGATCAGATCTATAGCCTGTAAAATGTCAGCATCTTCAAAATACCAGATTAAATTTCTGACAGAAGGAAGAAGCAGCTACTTTGTTGCAAGGGGGTAGGTCTACGCCATGTGTATCTCCTACAATCCGGGTTGTTTTCTCTCCATATATCTGCTAATGACAAATCTTGTATCATATCCTAAACTGCTTTTTAGCTTTTGGGGTTATTTATGTGTTTAAAATTTGGGTAAACAATCAATTTCCTGTTCTAGTACCATATTAAAATCCCCCACCACAATAACGTTGTTATTTTTTGTACTTTTAAATCTTATTTGCGAGTTCCTCATAGAAGGGCTGGTCGTCTTGTTTGGTCCATAAACACTTACTAGCAACAGTTCCTTTTCATTTGTTGTAAATGATATGATAAAAAAAGTTACCCTGCATATCTTTTTTCCACCTTATTTATTTTGAATTCGAAATTTTTTGTTAAATAGTATTGCACTCCTCGAGCATTAGATCTGTATGAGGAGAAAAAGCAGTCATACCCCCATTCCGCTTTTATGGGACTTTTTTTCCCTATCTTTTTTCAAAATGAGTATCTTGTTAGGCAGTATATAGAGTATTGTTTTTTTCTTAAATAATGAAATATATCTCTTCTTTTCTGATAATTCCCTAGACCTTGACAGTTTAATGATTGAAATTGTTAACATGTTTGCCTTTTTACCTACTGAATCCATGGTGTTTTCCTTGGAGTCAAAAACATTAAAATAAAAAACCATCAAGTGCCACAAGAGAATAAAAGCAACAAACAGAATCCAGTTCAATTTTCCCCAAGGGCCAAGCAAAAAGGGGTATAAATTTACAACAAGCATGCATTTGAACAATCATCGTAATCCCTGGCTTTGCGTAATCACCCCGATGTGAATTAATACCGTCCATTTGGCTATGAGCTATACCGCTGTCTTTGTACCAGACAACATTCTTTGCGAGATGTCGATATTGCTAATGTATGTACCCACAAAGGGCTGTATACGTATAACATAAGAAACAAAAACGTGGAAAAGTCTTAAATAAACAAAAGATAACAACAAGAATTATAATGTTAAAAGTGTACTCAGCACTTGAGTCTGCACTTGAAAAGCCGTTCGTTGCCCTTCAAGTCTTGAAAATTCACATTTAAATATATACAAAAGTTCTATATTATGTGCCAAAACGGACCAAAAAACAACAAAAAACCAAAAAACATAAGAATACACACACCACACACACACAACCACACACACACCCCACACACCACACACACACACACAACACACAAAAGCAAACCCGCAAACCGCGAGCATAAAACAGTACAGCATACAAAAAGCAACATTAGATTTATCGAACTGGAAGCCCTTCCCCTTTCTCTGAATGAACATCATCAAAACATCAAACATCATCAAATTCATGCCGCATACCTCCCCTCCCCCCCCCCCCCATCCCACCCCTCGTCCCGCAATACACCCCCTCCCACCACTACCACACCGCCCACCGACCCACCACCTCTCTCTTCTCTATACATCCACAAACTGGAGCAAAAAAATCTGCCAGGCGAAAAATACACCTGTTTGATAGGTCCGTATACTGAGAATACATCAATCAGTTTAGAGAATCTGCGCAGATAACGCTAACTACTGCCGATGATAATCATGATAGTAGCGAAAACAGCAATAGTAAGTAACAGCAGCAGCAGCAGTAGCAGCAAGCAGTAGCAGTAAGTAGTGACAGCATGCAGCAGCAGTTTGCAGTAGTTGGTAGTAGTGGTGGTAGTATCAGCCAGAAGCAGCAGCAGCAGCAGCGGCAGCAGCACTAGCAGTAGTAGTAATAGTGGCAGCAGCTGCAGCAGTAGCAGTAGCAGCAGCAGGCCCACTGGTAGTAATGTTTATGATCACAATAACAGTAAGATGATAAAAAAAAAAAAAAAAGAGAGAAAGGGGGGGGGGGGGAGGCGGGACCCGGATAGCAACCAAAGGGGAAAGGGGAGGAAAGGTGGGAAAAAAGAGAAATCCCCCGGAAATGTAGTAAGGGCCCCAAACACCCCCCCTCCTCTAGGCTTTTTCTTTTTCCCCCTTTCCCCGGGGGGGGGGGGGGGGGGAAAACGGGGGGAAAAGGGGGGACAAAGGGTGGCCCCTTCCTACTATTCAGCAACCAAATTTACAAAATTGAACACCACAACGGGGGCAGTTCCGAAAAAAATACATACTTCCCGCCCGGCGGGAAACACAGCTCATTCCGACCGTAACCCCCCCCTCCCTCCCCCCCCCCCCCCCCCCCCCCCCCGAAAAAAAAAAAAAAAAAAAAAAAAAAAAAAGAAGAAAGAAAGAAACACACACACACAACACACAACACACACACCAGACACACACACACACACACACACACAAACACACATCAAAAAACGAAGGAAAACGAAAGAAAGGGGGAAAGAAGGGAAAAAGGAAGGGAAAAAAAAGCACCCAAATGTCCGACATTTTTGCTTCATAATGATTGGGGGTCTGCAAATTATTTCCCTTTAAAGGAAAAAGCTAAAGGGGAAACAATTTCTTTCCCAATCCGAACCTGGAAAAAATCCATCTAAAATTACAACTGCATCAGATACCAACACAGACAAATTTTATTTTAAAGTTCGAGTGTTTAGAAGGGCATTCGCCACAGGTTTTAAAGGGGGCAGTTTTATCAAACATGAGGAAAAGTGACTTGCAAGTCCAAAGGAGCAGAAAAAAACATATACACAGGAGGCAGGACGTTTAAGATTTTAAGGGGTTATTGTGTTGCTGAATAAATCAGCCCTACTTCTGTCTTTTCTTTGGGTTTAAGTGGCCTCACCAGCAAAACCAAAACCCCAAAAAAACCGAGGCAAAAAATCCATTTACAAAAATATGTCACAAAAACTCGGGTGCGCTCGCGCACACATACATGCACGCACCACCACGCCCCCCACACACAACCACAAAAACACAAATAAGCACACAACCCCAATATAACACACACATACACACCACACATCACACACAATTGGTTAACAATTGCAGACACGATGGAAGTTCCCCATCAGCGAAAAAAAACCAACACGAGAAACACATGTGCACGGAAAAACACAGCAAACCAGCTAGCGCTAAATATTAAAGGGGCACTGGCAACACAATCATCACATCCGACACCGCACAGCGTAAAAAAAATTTGAGATTTTTTAGAAGCTGATTTTAACTTGTTTTTAATTAACAAAATATATATATATAATATTGCCAAATTCATTTTTTGGGAGACTTTTGCGTTTGACAACAGACTTTAGAAGACAAAAATTTTAGGGAACAAATCGGTGTTCCTTTACGTTTCACAAATCTATTCCCCAAAAAAAATTTTTAAAAACCCCAGAGCGCTGAAAATAGCCTTGAAAAGATCATCCACCTCCCCGGGAAGATCCATTTTGCGTTTGGGGGGGAAGTAAAAGAAAATAAAAAGTAAAATTTGGTGGTGTATATTTAAAGGCAGGAAAGTGCCCTTGGGAGCATTTAGTTTTTCTTCAATTTACAAATTTAAAAAAAGGTATATTTTTTAAAAAATACTGAGGGACATTTTTAAATGAAAGAATCCCAAGTTCTTTTGACTTTGCATCAGAAATTTTTTTTCACGAAAAAATCCTACCCTAAGGAGACATTTTCTACCCTATTTAAACTAAATCTGAAAGGGTTTTTCAAAGACCTGTTTTGCTCCATGTGTGAAGTGGAAATTGGGGCCCGAAAGGAATTAAAAACATATTTTTATTTTAGTTTTATAAAACATTTTGGGAGTTATCAAGTTTAACTTTTTTGTCTCCCAAATGGCCAACCACATACCTGTCTCCCCAAGTAAAATTTGTCATTTTATACATACATATATACATTTCATACAAACAAATATATTTTTCAAGATAAATCGGATGTACACACAAAAAATATAGGAAAAAAAAAAAAGACGGGCGACAGGGCAGATACACAAGAGCAGAAAGGGTTGGGTCACAGCAATTTAAAATAATACAAGTTATTATCATAAGGTACATTATTTCTTGAGTGCCCGTAACATAATTTTTTAGCAGCGACAAGGGCCCCACAAGGGGTATCCTCAGCAAAGGATCAAAAAAAAAACAAAAACAAAAAAGAAGGGAAAAAATGACATGATTAGCCAGTAATTGTTGTTATATTAACACATACGCCTTTATATATTAATCAGAAAAAATGTTCCCAGGAAAGGGTAGCTAAAGCACAAAGTATTGAAACCCAAAGTTTCATAACAAGCCATCGGGCATAAAACCCCCGGGTTAAAAGGTTAAGTATAGTTATTTTTCAATTAATATCAATGGGAAAAAAAAATTTTTAAAGAAATCTACATGGGGAAACTGCCTTCAACCCTTACACTTATATAGGAATGTTTGCTGAAGAAAAATAAGAAAAAATGAATCATCGCGTTTTTTGTCGAAACCACAAGTATGAGAGCTGTTACGTAATTCGTCAATGCATTTTTCTTTAACCAAAAATCAATTTAAAACCTACTCCAAAAACATTTGACATATACATTCCAAAAAATTTTTGGGTCAAAAATTTTTAAAAAAACTCAAAAACTGCTTTTATCATTACGAAACACCGATTTTTTTCAAAAAAACATTTGTACCCAAACACCTGTGAATATTTTTAGCTGAAACCCCTTAAGTTTTTTACATCTGTAATCTTATTGGGAAAAAAAAGCATGAATTTCAGTCAGAGCTTTTGTCCCATTTGTCACAGCAGGGAGCTCCAACTTTTTAAAATCAGTATATGTAAAAAGTCTTTAAACCTTTTAAAAGTGGCAAACAATATTTTTAAAACACAATGGGGGAAAGTAATACATTTTTTGTTTTCGAGGTAATGTCAAATCTTTTCATAAAATTCAATATTGCAACTTATACCCTGTATAATTAGAAAATCAATGTTGAACATTTTTTTCCTTAAATTTTTTGGGGGAAAGAAACTGACCATTACAAAAAAAAAAAAAATGTCCAGAAAAATAGATACTTTTGTTTTAAGCTTTTTAGAGACGATCTCTTTCCAAACTTGAATACGTTTTTTTTAAGCAAACGGGTTCAGCAAGTAGTCAGCGGTTTTTTTGGCAGACTTTAAAAAAAAAAAGTTTGTAAGCTTTCAAGGACACTTCCCCAGGAACGGATTATATTTTGTAAATTTTGAGTAATTTTGGGACCATGTTTACTCAAATGACCAATGAGGAAAATTTATGAAAGAATATTTTTCCATTTGTGGTTTGATCTCTAGTCCTACGGATCCAGGAAGTTTTTAAAAGATGTGCTGGTTTTTTAAATCAGGAAAGGGCCCAATACCCCCTTTCCCGTATGCTTTTATGCACTTTTTTTTCGACTGATTTTTTCGGTTTTTTTTTTTTTTTCCCACACAAACTTTAACATATTTTCTGGTGTTTGAAAAGAAAAACGGGGGTTTGGTGAAACAGCCAAAGATGATCAACCTTTGGAAAGGGATGAGGATTTCAAAATTGCTTTTCACCTGGGGGCGTAATCTGGCTTTTAACCCAATTTTGAACAAATGATTTACTCGCTGGTCTTTCGCGAATTTTAAAATTTCTATGCAATCTTTAAGTCATTGTAACCATATACCAATCCCAAAAAAATTTTTGGGGTTTCCATAAATTTCAAAAAGTGGTCCATGTGGGATTTGACTTTTTTTACATTTCCAACCCAAAATTCCCTCTTTTTATTAAATTCATATGAAGACCTGAGACACAGTCAATCTTAAAAGAATTTCGATACAAGTTTAAAAAGGATTTTTTTTCCCCTGCTAGTAAAAACTCGGTGTCACAGCAAAAATGAGAAAGTTAAATTCGGGTTTTCATTCATTCTGATCCTGAATATCTTGTTTTTCCCCCTTACCATAATGGTAATTTTTCAACACAAATTACGACGATAGGGTAAAATTTGGGTCCCTTGTCAAAAACCTTTTTTTTAAAAATCAAACCCCAATGTGAAACCTTTCCGTTCACAATAACAAAAGACTTAATTTTTTTTGTAAAAATGTCTTCCCCCTTCTACAAATCCTTTGGAAATCAAATCCTTGGGGAGTTAGACAAAAATCCCAATTAATAATAAAGGGGGGCTTTTTTTAAAAGTCATGTTTAACCAACCAAACCAGGCAGATCTTTTTCATCTAAATAGGATTGTTCAAACATCAATCTTATGTTGTTGCCAAAAGTATCTTTTTCTAAAAAAACCCGGTTATTTTCTTTTATGATTTTAGGCAACACAGATTTTAATTCTGTTGGCAAGCGAGGACCCTACTTATAAACGACTTTTTAACTGGGAAATAGGTCTCCATTTATTATGTACTGCTGGTTTTTCCCACCTTTTGTATACATGAATGATTCCCTCTCTTTGTACACATGACAGCTCCCTTCTTGAAACTTTCATTTAATGCCTAACGACAAATACACCAATCTGTTCCCAAAAAGATTTTTAAAAGAATTCAGATTTAAAAGCCATCGGAAACCCGGGCTTGTATTATTTTTCATTGTCTTTAAGACAAATTCGCTTCCTCCAATGTAAAAGACCTTCAAAGCCGCTGCTTCTGTTTCATTAAAAGGGGGGGTGTCTTTCACCAAATCTTTTATATCAAAATTTTTTCTACAAAAATTTTCGTGTAAAATTTTTATAAAAAACTAATATTTCTTTCAGTATGTCTTTTTGATTTGAAAAAATTTATCTGTTTATAAATTACTTTACCAAAATATGGGTTCTGCGCATGGCGGAGTTGGGAGTTCATCCATCAGACCCCGGGAAAAAAAAATTTTACCTTTTTTTCTGAAATTTCAAAAATTTTTGTGTTCCCTTGTTTCTGAAATTTTTTTTAAACGATTTTATTTTTTCGAAAATACCCTGCGTGGAAAATTTCCCCCCCGTTTTGGGCCCCGCCACCGGTTTTTCATCACTACCACGTGCATGCACCTCGATTCTATGCTTCCGTTTCACGATGGGGACGAGCGGCAGGGGGTTTTGGGGGAACCCAAAAAATTTAGTACAATTTTAAGACCAGGACTACCCAGGTATGTGGCGGTTTTGATTCAACCCTTTACGTAAAAATTCTAAACACTATTTTACAAGTACAACCTTCCTCTTTCTCTTTTATTGATTTTTGCTTCTCAAAGTTTATGACCCATGCAACGAGACCAAAAAGAAGTGGTTTCCCTTTTGGAAAAAATTTCAGTTTGGTACAAACTCATTTTCCTACATTTGGTACAAGCACCGGTTTCCCAGGTCTCTTCAAAACTTTGCACCCTGTGTACCAAATCGAAATGTATAGGAAAAAAACTTTGTGCTACTGTCTTAGCTTTGATACTTCTGGCAGAATCAAAATGCACCAAACCAAACCCTGGCCCTACGCCGAATGGCCCATAGACACCCTCACATACCCGTTTGGGAAAAGCAGTCACAGTCACCTGGGAGGACAAAGGTGTAGAATGCGAAATTGTGGGTTTTTTGGGTTTTACGCACGATGCCAAAGTTTTTTAACCACAGTCATATGAAACCTACATGACGAGAACATACACTGGTACTGTGCAAATTTTTGGCAATCCAAATAGTCCCAAAGTTTTTGATTTTGATTGTGGTGGACTTCCTGGGTGGTCTGGGGGCTTGCTCGAGAATCATCTGGGACTCATCTTTCTCTACACCGCTGAAAACAAAATTTCCCCCTCTTCATGCTCCACATCCACCAAGCAAATCAGCAAATAAGGGAAGCACAGACCCCTCAGTTGTAAAAAATAAACTTCCTTCATTAGGGAAAGCGAGCAGAAACACTTTTTTCCCGGACATGTGAAGCCGACATTTATCCTAACAAAAAAACCCGGCAATGAAGAATTCTTGACACAGAGTTCTCCCATTTCTACCAAATTTCCCTAAGGGCAGGAATAGA
>JAMYXO010007187.1:0-12446 GCA_033310375.1 Conus canariensis
TTCTGGTTTGTGGTCATGTTATGTCCTGAGTGCACAAGTAAAAGGAAAAACAAAAGAAAGAGGAAGAAAGGACACGTACAAAAAAAGTAAAACAAATGATGAAAAAAAAAACCCAAGAGAGAGAGAGAGAGAGAGAGAGAGAGAGAGAGAGAGAGAGAGAGAGAGAGAGTCTCAGAGTAGAGGACCAGAGTAACAAGAGAGAGAGAGAGAGAGAGAGAGAGAGAGAGAGAGAGAGAGAGAGAGAGAGTGAGTCTCAGAGTAGAGGACCAGAGTAACAAGGAGAGAGAGAGAGAGAGAGAGAGAGAGAGTCCCAGAGTAGAGGACCAGAGTAACGAGAGAGAGAGAGAGAGAGAGAGAGAGAGAGAGAGAGAGAGAGAGAGAGAGAGAGAGCAACGCGTTTTATATGATGTATTGTTGTTTTGATTACTTCTTTATTAAGAGACGAAATTGCACCATTTTGGGGCAGCACATGTTTGGACCTTTTATTAACAAATTCATTAAATTTCAGCATGATGGTATGAATAATGATTGAAATATGAAACATTGAGTAAAAGTATGGGTGCAATTGCACCCACGGTGTATGGGGAGGGTTTTAAATATTCTAGAATAAAGATAATTTAAAATGAACCCGACGAACACCAGTGCATTAAACTAAACTTGTAGTACGTGGGTAGGAAGAAACTGTTGGGAGAGCTTGACAGCAGAAGGTCTTCAGAGAAGAAACACCCCTCAGACAAGTAACTAACATTACTATTAGGCTGCTTTTCCGGTAATTTAACATAGGCCTAGTTATGTCCCTTTATAAAATGGCGTACAAGATGGCCGACCATTGTTTTGAGTGAATTTGGTTCACTTTCTATTTCATCAAAGGTACATCATAATCAGCATAACAGTGTCCAGATTGACAAAAATTACGCAAAATGGATGTCCGCAGATACACATGCATCATACCAGAGGTAAGGAGACTGGCATCCTTTCAGCGCACGCCTCTGCCAAATCAACAGAAACTCGGCATTTCGAACTCTCCCGCAAAGCTGGCTAAAGCAGGATTCATGAGAACGACCGATGCAATTCAAGACGAAGTTTGTTGTGAAAGTTGTGGTGTTGTGTATGGAGACTGGAATGGTGAATCTCCATTCGCCGTGCATCGCATACTGAACGAGAAATGCCCGATTTTAGTCAACACGTCTGTTTTGGACGACGTGCTTCAACACCCTAGAGTCATCAGTGCCAGACGACAGTTGTTCCCAGATGATGAGTCTGAAACAAGTGTATCAAGAGGTGGAGGGGCAGAAAGGGATGATGTCAACTCTCCTGGCCAAGCAAATGGATATTCAGATGACGAGGAAGATGCGGCTGCTGACAATAACGACGAACAACCGACAGAGAATGAGCACACGAGCGACAACACCAACAGCAGTGTTCCACTTTCCATGTCTGTTACGGTGCCAGCCCCTTCAGAGTCAAACAACACTGGT
Source organism: Conus canariensis (assembly GCA_033310375.1). NCBI lineage: Eukaryota > Metazoa > Mollusca > Gastropoda > Neogastropoda > Conidae > Conus > Conus canariensis. The sequence continues at coordinate 1,479 of JAMYXO010007187.1, forward strand.
GTTGTAGGGTCGGTCCCATCCCATTCCCAACCCGCCTATGTGAGTGTCATGAGTCCGCAAGCAAGTTTCCCCTTTCCATTTGAACCTCAAGTGGGCGGGTTTTCCATGCTGTTTGCCAGTCGTCGTTTGAAGACATTTTCAGATACTGGCTGCCCTGAGTGCATTGAGTGGGCAGAGGAAGGGTTTGTGTTTAGATCAACCACACATGATGTGCAGTGTGTGTTTTGCACATTGATATTGTCCTTTGACACATCTGAACCAAGGCAGGAACATGCTGGAAAAAGTGCTACCTGTCCTCGTGTATTGCTCATCGACGTTGGAAATATCTCAACAGAGGATGAACAGCGTATAAAGCTGAAAAATCTTCAGAGGCAGTTGAAAACCAAAACTCCAGGCAGACACTACACAATTTGTCATCCACAATATGAGGAAGAAAGCGTACGTCTTGGAACTTACGACAACTGGCCTTATAGTTCTTGGGATGAACATCTTCAACCATCAGTGATGAGCCAGGCTGGGTTTTTTTTCACAGGTATGTGGCGATTTGTACAGTTGCGTTTTACCAAGGGTTAGTGCTGTTTTTGTGATTTGTACAGTAACTAGTTATTTCATGGATAACACTGATTTTGTGATAGGATGACACTGATTCTGTGATAGCCTGGTCACTTTATAAAGCCCATATTTTCTCCAGTCCTCTATAGATGTGAAACTGTTACTGTTGATTCAGCATAAATTTCATACACTGTTACTGTTGATTCAGCATAAATTTCATACACGCACCCACAACACTTGTTTCACAAACTTGAATATTTTGTGACAATTAAACAGTCTAGAAGGTTGTTCTGAAAATAGTTTACAAAAAAATGGTTTCAGTTCAGTTTTTGGTAGTGTGTGAAGCCTCATCGTTTCAGTTTTTCAATGTTTTTCCCAATAAATTCACTGAAGTAATGTGTATAGAAGCTGTGTACAACTACGCAAGAGTTGACAAAAAGAAAAATGTGCTGTACTTATTACTGATCATTAATAAAAACCTTGCAGGCCATAACACCTATTCTTTTTTATTCATAAAGTTCTACATGTAGGTTTTTGAGAAAAAAAAAGATTTAAAAGAATGAAATTAATGATGTTTTTATTATGTGTGGTTAGTGTATTCCAGTAATATGCAGTGGTTTAAAAGATCAACAAAAAGAACAATTTTTATGAGGAAAAAAAAAGTTGTAATGTGTTCTGGTAAAAAAAAACAACAACAAAGAAACAAAATTTTTTTTTTTTTTTAAATGAATTATATATATATATATATATATATATTCCTTGAATAATCGTTGAAAAGTTTGTCAGTACCTGAAATCCCTTGTTAGTCAGATTTTTTTTTTTTTTTTTTTTAATGAAATCCAAATTGTCAGTGAAATAATAGTATGATGCTATGATGCTGTAAAATATTTTCAGTTTGTATATTAGATCACCTCTAATCCATCAGTTTTAAGATAGCAATAGATAAGGCCTGTTTTCAGCCATTCTTCATTGTTAAATCTTGCAGCCATTATATATCAGGCATTGTTGCCTTTTTCTGAATATTTTTTTTAAAACAACATTTTAGTCTGCTTATTTGATTGCCAAAAAAAAACAAGTTCCATTTTCTTGACAGGGTCTTACCAATGTTTTGGATAATTTAACAATCATCGTGTACATGTATCCATGTACTCTGCCTCTAAATTATTTTGTTAATATGCGTCATATTTAAAGTCATCATCAAAAATCATTTCTTTGATTTTTTTCGTATGATTTGAACAATTATGTAATATGTTACTAGTTTTGTTGTCAAACTGAAATGTTTGGCGCTTATTTGCACAGAAAAAGATGTATCCATCCAGCAATAGAGGACAGCCACAAGCTGTTATGGCTGCTCAGATAATATTTTTTAACAACCTTGCCCTTATGACAACATTCAGTAAATCATTAATTAAATGAAAATAAAAAATGTGAATTGAATGGGTCATCTGGAATACACTCTCGTGAGAGATACCATTTTATAACCTCAGTGAGAGCGTGCGTTTCTATTCTTGTTTTCTATTAGACCTGTATCATTTTCATGTTATAATAGAACATGTGCACAATGTATGCATCAATTTGATCTTGAAATATTTTGTCAGGTGTTTGTGTGTACCGTTACTCACTTACTATTCAACTTACGCCTGAAAAATTTGTAGGAAATTCAGTGTGGGTGAAGGCCTAGGACTAGGAGCCATGTAGTGAGTGTACTGCTTAGCAAATTGATTTGTGAAATTTTTTTTCTCTCCTTTTTCGATGTGTACAAATAGGGTTTCACAAAGTTGTACGACTTGTGACACACACACACATCTCCCATCCTGTAGAGGGGAAAGGAGAAGGGCTAGAGGCTCAGACAGATTCACTCTAGTTAATGGAAACATTTTGTTTGCAAGTACAGATTGTACATGTATCAATTTATTTCCAACAAATAATTCAGATCTTCCCATTGAACTTAATAAAATAATAAACATACTTTTAACTAACCCCTGATTGTTTACTTTGGATTGTTAGAATACTGTTCTGCCTGCTAACCACCAAAATGTCTCACAGAATCCTGTTGAACAGCAAGTCCTAAGTTGGTACCTATTGGCAGGGGTAAGGAAAGGCACCTTTTCCAACTGGGCTAGTTCACAGAAAAAAAAAAATTCATAGCCAAACATTTACCTTAGTAGCCAATACAAGATTGTATGCTGCAGTGCAGAGGAGCACTCACACACACAGTGAAATCCAGTTGAAAGTATTATTTTATATCAAATGGTATAAAATGGCTAAGAACACATTTTGAAATGTTAATGTGCAAAAACATGATGAATTGTCAAAAAATGCCAAGAACAAATGCACTATGACTGGAAAGCAACCATTTTTTCCTTTTCATAATGCATCTAGTTCTTTATCATCTGTGTTACTGTTGGTAGACTGTCGACACTCAAAACTTTTCCATGCTGTTTATGGAGAAAAAGAAAAGTTACTCAGTGTGACTTTCCATGTCTGCCTGAATTCCGAAAATAAGAGCAGATGAAGTTCAGTGCTTGATAACAAACCAGCACACAGTTCTGTCTGATTGTGGTATGGCTTAGGAAAGTCCAAGTAAGAACCGAGTTCTTTTTGTTTGGTACAGGTGAAGGGAAGTGAAGGAAAGGGAGATCAAGTATGCAGTGTAATTTGGAGTGGAAAAAAAAGCGTTAAATCATGGAAAATGTTTGCTTGACTGGCTTTCACATGCATACCATTTGGCTAGACTGGTCTAGTCCTCTACAGTATTTTGATCATCATTTCTGAGGTTATGATGGGTTGATGAATTGAACAGGCACCAAGTTCCATCTGGTTTCTTTTTCTTTCTTTTTATTTTATTTTATTAACTACGAACATTAACAATATAACTGATAAATAAATAGGGAAAAACATCTACTGTTTTCTATTAGTTGTGGTTTACAAATTCTTGAAGATCTAGGCAATAAATCATTGATGACTACACTGACTGAGGTTTTCTTACTTTATGCAAACACCCTTTCTCTTCAGAGCACAGTAGCTATTCTTAAATGTATCTGTTGTTTTGTTAATGTGAGAAAGTTTATACTCTGAAGAAGCCTCAGTTTCTAACCTGAATGTATTGTACTTTGATGATTTAAGTTCTTCACAGTTAATAGCCAGGTGAATCAATGGACATAATTTCTTTTCTATTTTACCAGGCTGTGCAGACAAAGTGAAGTGCTATAGCTGTGGCTTGGGACTGTACAAATGGCGTCAAGGCTCCGACCCCTGGGAACAACACGCACATCACATGCCTGCCTGTCCCCACTTGGCAGCCAAGGGACAGCACTTCATCCAGCTAGCAGCACAGGCACAGGTGAGACTCAGGGGAAGTAATCATTGGCAAGCTAAATGAGACAAATTATGCTATTGACAAAGGTCATGAAATGCTGCAGTGCATCTTTTAAAAAAATATTTAATGATGTGCACATTTTCGTTTCTTAATACATTAATAGTACTAGGGGGTTGTCTATTAAGGTTCATTGTGGAGACATTGAGATTTCCTCAGCCTCTAGTGGTCTGAGTTTGAACTTTTTGCACGAGACATTGATGAAATGTCAAAAGTTGTCATGTTTAAAAAAAAACAAAACAAAAAAAAGACCATGGCGACAGTTGTCCCTGGCAAAATTTTGTGCAGAAAATCTATCCACTTTTAACAATTGGTAAAAAAGAAACAAACCCGAAAAAAATGAACAAAAAGGCAGAAAAAAGTGGAAGGGGTTCAGGTTGCAGGGGAAATGGGTGTGTTGACAGAACAACCAAAGCCACACAACCCTTTCAAACTTTTCTGGAATTTCCCCATGTCAGGAATCATTCCTGAAATCATGGGAAAAAATCTAGCATTCAAAAATTGGTTTAAAAAATGTAGGCGTGTGTGTGTGTGTGTGTGTGTGACTTTTTGCATTGGGTCGATAGCGTGAATATTGCAGAATAACACCCAAATGATGTGTGTATGTCAGCATATGGAAAATTCCTTTTTTTTAAACTTCACATTCATCAGCAGCGAGTTGAAAATGCTTTCAGTTCTGTTGAAGCGAGTTTGTCCCTTCTTCAGTCCATCCCACTGCCTTCATGCCGGCCATGGTTTCCTAATTTCAACTCCAGAAGATTGACAGCTACACGAACTTCAACAGGGAAATCTTTAATGGCACTTAAAAAACAACTTAAAGGTTTACAAAGCTGTTAAACTGTGCTAAAATTGGTCTCTCATTTCCAGCGTCAGGTATGACAGCCAATGGGAAGAAAAAAGAAAATGAAAGCAAGAAAAAAAAAAGCATCACCAAAGAAAGAGTAATATCTGTAAGGTAAGGTAATGTTGTTTATAGCCCAGCCGACCGCAAAGGGCCATATCAGGGCTGTCACCACGTTGAAGTCAACTCACAAGTCATCTAAAAAAGAAACCGAAAAAACATTCACACATGTATCTCTTTTAAATACATCTTCTAAAAAACACACCAGAAACTTCATCACCAAAGAAAGAGTAAATCTGTAAAGATATCACCTGACCACAACCTGACGTATCCATGACAGAATGTTATCAGACTAGTATGGTAGATGAAATACCAATTACTAAACTTACTAACATAAACAAGGTTTAAAATACCAAACTACTAAACATAATAGCATGAACAAGGCTTAATTTAAATGCAGGTTAAAACATTATTGAAGCATTTTTTTTTCTCCTTTTTTGATTTTTTATCTTAATGAACGATGACATGCACTCGCACATGGACAAAGCTTTATGTGCACACACCTGTACATGCACACAGAGGGACATATGAATGCCTGCATGTTCAAAAGATATTTAAGGCATCTACCCAAAACAAAAATACACACATAGTTACCATAATACCAGTACACTGTGTTGTCCAGGTGTTGACAGAAGCAGACCTTCCATGTTCTGCCGCTGGAGTCTCTTGTTCTTCTGGTGAGTGTTACAACTTCATGATGAAATCAGTAAGAAAAGAATGTGATGATTTACACAGTAGTTTTATGAAATCAGCAAGAAACGAAAATGATAATTTACACAGTAATATATAATTATGAAGTTGATAAGAAAAGAAAATGATAATTTAAAGAGTAATATATCAGAAAGAGAGGAAAAACAATTAATTGAAATAAAATGACTGGATTAAGGGAAAAACGAAACAAAATGAAACAACCTAGATCCTTTTGGAAACAGTTCTTTTTCTTACATTGTTTTCTTTCATCAGGATGGATGATTACATTGGTAGGCAGGATTTCTTGCAACAGTTACAATCGTTGATAGAGGTATAAGCAACGGTTGTGTGTACCTTGGTTTTTATATATATCCTTTTTCCCCCTTTTTCGTTTGTTTTCAATAACCATTTATTTCTGTTATTCTTAATTGTGTGCATGTGAATTTCTTTTATTCTTAATTTGTGTGCATATGAATTAATATTAACCAGATAACTCATGAAATTAAAGAGTCATACCAATTCAGTGTCAGTGTTCAATATATGTGTGGACTAGTACTGGTTGTGAGTTCACAGCCAGAACAAATCAAGAAAAGAGAGGCACGAAAAAGCTTGTTTGACTTCCATTAGTGCAGAAAGCTTTTAGTGTGTATATTGTTCGTAATTCCAACTTATCGTTGACGTGACAAAAAATGGAACTGCCACTTATTAATCTTTGAACAATACAGTATGAAAAAAAGGGAAAAAAAAACAATGAGCAAGCACATCCCAGTTAAATTTTAGCATGCTCAAAATTAGCCTGAGCCATTTAAGACCGAAGAGCAATCTCACCATGAGCGAATAGTTCCTCCTTCGTCCCAGTCATGAGTTTCTGGTCATTATACTGTGATAGACTGTCACCGTGGTTTTGTCCGTCCGTTTAGGTGACACAACGTGTCTTTGTCTTTTTGAACATTGTCAGGCTTGTGTATGGGATTTCGTGAGCATGGGTATGTAATTCAGTAGGAATTGACTTCCACTGGTTTCTTTTCAAGAGTTTGAAACATTATTCCCCCTTTATCAAAATGGAAAACAGATCTCTCACCATTGGTCTCACTAGGATTATGGAGCATTTTTATTCTTTTCTACCAGATTGAGGAACTTTATTCACACTCGGGAACATTTATGAGACTGGAAGCTTTTTCTGTTCCTTTCTTAAATCAAACTAAGGATTTAAGAAGGAAAAAAAAAAGACCAAGAAATATTTTTGTCATCAAACTGAGAAAATATGTTTCTTTCTTTATTGGATTTAGGAACTTTTGGCGTCCTTATCAGTCTAAGACAAATTTTTCCAGTCACCTTTTTTTTTTTTTTTTTTTGTGGTCTCATTCTGGTTGTTCTTGTTTGTTCCTTATGTATATTTCACTTCAGAACATTTTTTTTTTTTCCTAATTATATGAACTTACTTCATTCTTATCAGACTTGAAAACTTCCCTACTCCCCCCCCCCCCCCCCCCCCCCTTTAAAAAAAAAAAAAAATGATGATGATGATGATTTTTCTTAGCTCATGATTTTTCCCTTCAGATTCCGAATCTAGCAACACAGGACAGCTGCTGACCTCCCCACCAGGGTTGCTGACGCTGGATGTGTGTGCAGTGACGGCAGCTCTCAGCACAAGTCAGTACACCGCACAGCAAGTCCGTCATGCTGTGCTCACTTTTTTCTTTCACACCAGTGAGTCACATTGCTGAATGAGTTGGAGTTCTACAACATTTAGAATTCTTTCTTGTGTGGATTGCTGATACTTCTTATGTGTGAATTGCTTTTACCTACTTTCTTCAGGTTTTTCATTCTACCTAAATGTATCTTTGACTGAACAGTTCGTCTCTCTGTAGATACATGTGTAAATATACACTTATCTGATGATGTTCTTTTTCTTCTCCTCCTTTCTTTCTCATTAGTTCTTGTGCCTTTGTTTTTCTGTAACGCAGTATGTATTCTTTCTGCCCATTCTGCACTTGGAGACCTCTGCTCCTCTAATGTTTTTGTGAAGATCTGGTTTATATCAACAAGGAAATTCATTTTAGAATTTAATGAGATGGTCAAATGTTTAAAATTCATTGTTAATGATAGAAAATCATATCAGATATTGAGTCATCAACAATTTTTAAGCTTTAATCAGACACAAATATTTAGATCTTCACTTGCACAGCTGAAAATCATATCAGATATATAGAGTCATCAACAATTTTTAAGCTTAAATCGGACACAAGTATTTAGATCTTCACTTGCACAGCTGATAATTTTTCCCTACCAACAGATACATCATATGTGCAGACTCTTGTATAGGCTTACTATGATGCACAGTGCACTGCCATCACAAAGTCATCCATCACAAATAGATAAACTATACTCATCCATCACAAATAGATAAACAATAGTTTAAAACTATGTATGCTACATTGGCAGAATAATTTTACAACATACACTTTAAAAAAGAAATCCTGTTGACCCATGTGTGCAGGTCGTTTCCCCACCAAAGACATCCTACTGGGAACTCTGAAGGCAGCTGATGACAACTTCACCACTGTGTGTCAGCAGAGAGAAACCATTCACCAGAAAGACACTGAACTGCAGCAAAAAGACACTGTCATACAGCAAACATACACTGCACTACAGCAAAAAGACACTGCACTACAGCAAAAAGACAATGTCATACAGCAGGCACACACTGAACTTCAGCAACATGTAGGGATTGTGGAGCAGCAGAACCAGGTTATTCAACACCATCAGTTGGAGCTCGCTGTCCGAAATGAAGAGCTTCAGGCCAGGGAGGAAGAACTTCAGGTCAGGGAGGAAGAACTTCAGGCCAAAAACGAGGAGCTGGAGAGGAGTAGGAGACAGATGAGCTACCAGGAATCCCAGATCCAGAGCCTGAGGATTCAGATGGAAGCCTTGCTGGCAGAGAGGAGACAGGCAGGAGCACAGGCAGCACGTAAGTACCTGGAGGAAGACGTCGGGGAAGGGGCAAGCATGAGAAGTGTGAATTGCTTCAATCAGACACTGCATGCACAGAGAAGAGACACAATTGTGTTCGTTCTTTAGAGGAGAGGACTTGAAATTGGAGGGGGAAGAGAAGCTAAACTGACAGGGGTAGATCAGTGAGAGTGAAGTGGGGAAGAGAACTGTGGTTCTCATATGGCAGTTGTTTTGTTTTTTTCAAAGCATCGTTGCATGTGTAGAGCTTCAAAATGAATTGGAAGCAGATAATTTAAATTTGAACTTAGAGGGGTAGTGGGGAGAGGGGCAGGAGGCAGATCATTCGAATTGATTTTAACTTGGGAGGTTTCGGTCAAAGGCAGCCACTGACAACTACATAAGGAGCTATGAGTGCAAGTATTCACATTAAAAAAAAAAAAAAAAAAAAAAAAAAAAAAAAAATCAGTACTATTCAAATTGAAAAAAAATAATTGTCACATTGACGGCTATCAAATTTGTTATAAAAAGACTACCCAGATCTTTAAAGAGAGAGAGAGAGAGAAAGGTTACGATCCATAGCTTCCATTACACTGAAGACTGAAACTGCACATCGTTTCCCGTTTCAACACAGATTCTGTTGTGATGGTGCAGAGAGACTGATGCAATTGTTCATCTGTAATCTCAAACACCACCACCACTTGCACCCCACAAGTTACTCTTGAGCAAGACTATGCAGGTCTTTAATTAGTGTTGATTTTATGTTTGCACTTTTGCTCTGCACTTGTTCCTTCGCACATTTATACCAAGGGAAAAGTATACACTCAGTACCTCCAATATGGGGAAGTTCCAGTATTGTTTGTCTTTAAAGTTTATTCTGACATTCTTTGTCTTTATGTTGACAGGTAGTCCAAGTTGTTCTGGCTTGGATTTATGTGCTTTCATTTCTTTAAGATTTCCTTCCTTACTTAATCTGTCAATTCCTTCATGCTTTCAGCCTTACAAGCACCACCACCAGCAGCCCCTAACAATGGAGCAGGAGACGCCCCCTTCATGGGTGACATTCGCTGCAAAGTGTGTCTGTCCGCTGAGATCAACACCATCTTTTAGCCCTGCCATCACATCTCATGTTGCAGTGACTGTGCTCATCATCTGTTTAACAGCTGTTGTCCTGTGTGTCGTGCACCCATCAGAAACGTTCTGCCTGCCTATATCTCGTAGAGTGACAAGGTGGGGAGGGGGGGGGGGGGGGGGGGGGGGGGGGGGGAAGTGGGGGATAGGGGGGTTTAAAAAAAACTGGTGTACAGTTTTTGTTAAAATTTTTATGTACCTATCAAAATTTGTTCTGCCTCCCTTTTAATCTCATAGGGGGGACAAGGAGGGTGGGGGGATGTGTTTAAAATACGGGTTTAAACAGCTGTTGTTTTTTAATGTCATGTAAATCGGGAAATTTTCTGCCTGTCTGTATCTCTGGGAGTGAAAAGGGGGGGTAAAAGTGGATAGTTTTTAAAAAATATGGCCCAACATCTTTTTTTGGGAATGTCATGTCCCTATCAGAAATCTTCGCCGCTGTATCTCGTGTGACAAGTGGGGGTGAAGGGAATAGTGTTTTTTAAAAAGTTATGGTTACACCCTTGTCCATAATGTCATGAAACCCATCAAAATTTGTTCTGCCTGTTTTAAAACTCACCCGGAGTGAAAAGGGGGAGAAAGGGGGGCATTTCGGGGTCGTGAAAGTTTTTCCTTTCTGTCTTTCACCCCTTAAACAACTTTGGTTTGTCTTTAACAAAATTTGGCCCCCACCAGGGGACATTCCCCCTTTTTCCCATGGTCGTTTTAAAAATTCAGTCTGAGACTTTTGTCCATTGTGGGTGCAGTTATAAAAACCCTTTCCCCGCATGCCGCTTTTCGGTATTTTAATAGAGTGTGGAGGGGACATTCTTTTTATAGAAGTTTCTGTTCCACAGCTGTTGTCGACATGTCCGTTTTCACACACTCAACAGAAACTTTTTTGCCTGCTTTGTCACTGATGACAAATTTATGGGCTTTTGAAGGGGGGTGTGTTAAAGGGAATTCTGTCCGGGGAACTGTTGTTTTGGGGTACCCCTCAGAGCCCTTCTGCTTGCCTCTCTTTCACAGAGATGGAATGTGAAAGGGACAGGTGTTTAGGAAATTTTGTTTCCCAAAAACCCTTTGTAGTTGAAATGGAAATTTAATTTTTGGTAATACAAAAAACATTTAATGTTTTTTGTTTTTTGTAATTTAAACAGGGGATTTAAAATTTCGGGTGAAAAGGGGTGGTGGGGGTTTTGTATTTTTTTCTAGCAACTGTTGCCCGTGTGTTTCGTGCCCCGTGCAGAAAAATTTCTGCCGTTTGTATAGAAAACAAATTTAAAGGTACATTTAAAGGGGGGGGGGGGGGGGGGGGGGGGGGGGGGGGGGGGGGGGGGGGGGGGGGGGGGAGTTTGTTTAGAAAAATTTTGGGTTGTGTGTATTT
>JAMYXO010007188.1:0-2500 GCA_033310375.1 Conus canariensis
ATCTTGTCAACAACACATTTACACACAAATAATGGCAATTATTGAGGAATTCTCCTCCATGTTTGTGGTGAAGGTCAACACATCACTTCTACCTGGAGTAAAGATGTTTTGAAAGGAAATCCTCACTAGGACCAATCGTGACTGTTGTGTTGTAAAGTTGTGAAGTGCACTATTACTAGGTGTGATTGACTGTCTCAGGACTAGTTACAAATATATTTAATACCACGATGTGGGATCCATATCACGATGAGCGTTTGTAAAGGCCATTTGTAATACGTTGTTTCCACATAAGTTTCGTGTATGTGCCTCCCTCCTCACTCCATTTCTCCCAAGCCCTCACCCCTACCCCGTTCCCCCATCCCATTCCTCCATAGTCCGTTTTTGTGAATGGGCTTAATAGCCTAAACACATTAAACTATTCGCATTCGTATTCTCTCTCTCTCTCTCTCTCTCTCTCTCTCTCTCTCTCTCTCTCTCTCTCTCTCTCTCTCTCTCTCTGAAAAGTCACAAATTGAATTCGTATGTAAATTAATACCTCAATACCTAAATAAATGCCTTAATAAATAACAAATGAATATGAATAAATAAACACACACCACACACACACACACAACACACACACACACACACACAACACACACACACACACACACAATATATATATATATATATATATATATATATATATATATATAAGTAAATACGTTTATGAATAAAGAAAATAAATAAATGAGAAAAAGACGGAATATTTGATATACCATGACGATTTTGGAAGATGATTAAAACTTCGTTGAGGATAACACAGACATTGTCATAATTATACCAGTACAGCAAATAATGAAAAAAAGGAAGAAGAAAGGACAGAAAAGAAGGAAGGAAGGAATGAAGGATGGAAGGAAGGAAGGAAAAGAACCATAAAAGCAAGAGAGATAAACAAAATGGAAAACAAACCCCAAAGTCTGGGCGCTGGGTAAGTGAAAACAAAATTAGTTGATTACTTAATTAGTCAGTTAGTTAGTTAGTTCCATTATTCTCCATTTTTAATCATCTCCTGATAATGTCTTCATGGTACATCAATCCTCCCTGTCTTACATTTCGTTCTTATTTCTTTCTTTATCTTCCTATTTCTATCTCTTCTTTTTTTCTTTGTTTCTTTTTTGTACTCTGTTCATTTATTCATTAATTCTTTTTATTTTCTTATATATGTATGTACAGATATATTTTCTTTTTTTCTTAAAGACAATTAGAAAGTTAGAGACTGATAGAAAGAGAGCTCTTTACTACTTGTAGTCTGGTAGAAGCCAAAAGAAAAAAAAACATTAACTAATTAGATATCTAACAGTAACAGTAACTAAATAATAACTACCTTACTACCTAACTACATGACTAACTAACTAATTAACTATTCTTCACATTTTTGATTCTTTCACATTTTGATTCTTTCACATTTTTTTCTTTGCTCTGCCGGGATTCGAACCCGCAGTTTTTGGATAGGTGGGCGTCTGAAGGCGTGCCTTTTGCAGACGGATGTCTTACCCCACTGCTAACAGACACCTATTCTACCTTGAGAAATTTATGCCTTATGAAGTTCACTTTACTTCCTCCCCAACCAGCAGCTAGTTCAAATATTCAGTTGCTTCCTACACAAGTCTCTTCATATGCCTGTTATGAGTCTCCCGTCAACTTTAGAAAGTATGCTGAACTCAGCACTACAGAACATGACGCTATCCCCGTTCAAAACTGAAGGCAAAGGAAACCACATTGTCGTCGTCCTGAGGTTCAATACTATAACCGATTATTCCCTGTCACGTTACTACCACAGCGTGCATGCTGTGTATCACAGAAAGTGCCGCTTGCAGGTAAACAGGGATAACACTGTGAAACACAGACGAAGCCAAGGGTAGGCAAGGTAGACTTTTCATCTCCATGTGGTTTACTTTTGCCAACTCTGCCCAGTTTCTTGTATGGTGCTGATGCTGACAGTGAAAAAAATGTTTATACTGATAAACATGTAGCTGACAATGATCATCGTTTGCCTGCCTCTCTTCTCCAGTCTTTGTATGACACTCAAAACAAGGAAGGGCAAATCAACATGAAACTTGTGTGGCGCCAACACACACTTAGTGATAGTGTGCGATGACTCTGAGAAAAAGTGCGTAGCAGAAACAGATTTCCATATGACTGTTAGTGTACAAAATACTGAAGGCTATGAACAGGAAAATAATACAAGCGAACGTCATTCAAAATCGATGCATTTACCCAACACAGAGCACGAAACAAATTAGAACATCAAGCACATGTGGCACAGACAGCGCCTAGCTCACTACAGAAGCTAATATGCAGCAGCAAACAGAATCTTGTCAACAACACATTTACACACAAATAATGGCAATTATTGAGGAATCTCCTCCATGTTTGTGGTGAAGGTCAACACATCACTTCTACCTGGAGTAAAGATGTTTTGAAAGGAAATCCTCACTAGGACCAATCGTGACTGTTG
>JAMYXO010007188.1:7500-12444 GCA_033310375.1 Conus canariensis
TACACACAAATAATGGCAATTATTGAGGAATCTCCTCCATGTTTGTGGTGAAGGTCAACACATCACTTCTACCTGGAGTAAAGATGTTTTGAAAGGAAATCCTCACTAGGACCAATCGTGACTGTTGTGTTGTAAAGTTGTGAAGTGGACTATTACTAGGTGTGATTGACTGTCTCAGGACCAGTTACAAATATATTTAATACCACGATGTGGGATCCATATCACGATGAGCGTTTGTAAAGGCCATTTGTAATACGTTGTTTCCACATAAGTTTCGTGTATGTGCCTCCCTCCTCACTCCATTTCTCCCAAGCCCTCACCCCTACCCCGTTCCCCCATCCCATTCCTCCATAGTCCGTTTTTGTGAATGGGCTTAATAGCCTAAACAACATTAAACTATTCGCATTCGTATTCTCTCTCTCTCTCTCTCTCTCCTCTCTCTCTCTCTCTCTCTCTCTCTCTCTCTCTCTCTCTGAAAAGTCACAAATTGAATTCGTATGTAAATTAATACCTCAATACCTAAATAAATGCCTTAATAAATAAGCAAATGAGATATGAATAAATAAACACACACACACACACACACACACACACACACACACACACACACACACACACATATATATATATATATATATATATATATATAATATATATAAGTAAATACGTTTATGAATAAAGAAAATAAATAAATGAGAAAAAGACGGAATATTTGATATACCATGACGATTTTGGAAGATGATTAAAACTTCGTTGAGGATAACACAGACATTGTCATAATTATACCAGTACAGCAAACTAATGAAAAAAAGGAAGAAGAAAGGACAGAAAAGAAGGAAGGAAGGAATGAAGGATGGAAGGAAGGAAGGAAAAGAACCATAAAAGCAAGAGAGATAAACAAAATGGAAAACAAACCCCCAAAGTCTGGGCGCTGGGTAAGTGAAAACAAAATTAGTTGATTACTTAATTAGTCAGTTAGTTAGTTAGTTCCATTATTCTCCATTTTTAATCATCTCCTGATAATGTCTTCATGGTACATCAATCCTCCCTGTCTTACATTTCGTGCTTATTTCTTTCTTTATCTTCCTATTTCTATCTCTTCTTTTTTTCTTTGTTTCCTTTTTGTACTCTGTTCATTTATTTATTAATTCTTTTTATTTTCTTATATATGTATGTACAGATATATTTTTCTTTTTTTCTTAAAGATAATTAGAAAGTTAGAGACTGATAGAAAGAAGGCTCTTTACTACTTGTAGTCTGGTAGAAGCCAAAAGAAAAAAAAATCTCATTAACTAATTAGATATCTAACTAACTAACTAAGTAACTAACTAAATACTACCTTACTTACTACCTAACTACATGACTAAATAACTAATTAACTATTCTTCACATTTTTGATTCTTTCACATTTTTGATTCTTTCACATTTTTTTCTTTGCTCTGCCGGGATTCGAACCTGCAGTTTTTGGATAGGTGGGCGTCTGAAGGCGTGCCTTTTGCAGACGGATGTCTTACCCCACTGCTAACAGACACCTATTCTACCTTGAGAAATTTATGCCTTATGAAGTTCACTTTACTTCCTCCCCAACCAGCAGCTAGTTCAAATATTCAGTTGCTTCCTACACAAGTCTCTTCATATGCCTGTGAGAGTCTCCCGTCAACTTTAGAAAGTATGCTGAACTCAGCACTACAGAACATGACGCTATCCCCGTTCAAAACTGAAGGCAAAGGAAACCACATTGTCGTCGTCCTGAGGTTCAATACTATAACCGATTATTCCCTGTCACGTTACTACCACAGCGTGCATGCTGTGTATCACAGAAAGTGCCGCTTGCAGGTAAACAGGGATAACACTGTGAAACACAGACGAAGCCAAGGGTAGGCAAGGTAGACTTTTCATCTCCATGTGGTTTACTTTTGCCAACTCTGCCCAGTTTTTTGTATGGTGCTGATGCTGACAGTGAAAAAAATGTTTATACTGATAAACATGTAGCTGACAATGATCATCGTTTGCCTGCCTGTCTTCTCTAGTCTTTGTATGACACTCAAAACAAGGAAGGGCAAATCAACATGAAACTGTGTGGCGCCAACACACACTTAGTGATAGTGTGCGATGACTCTGAGAAAAAGTGCGTAGCAGAAACAGATTTCCATATGACTGTTAGTGTACAAAATACTGAAGGCTATGAACAGGAAAATAATACAAGCGAACGTCATTCAAAATCGATGCATTTACCCAACACAGAGCACGAAACAAATTAGAACATCAAGCACATGTGGCACAGACAGCGCCTAGCTCACTACAGAAGCTAATATGCAGCAGCAAACAGAATCTTGTCAACAACACATTTACACACAAATAATGGCAATTATTGAGGAATCTCCTCCATGTTTGTGGTGAAGGTCAACACATCACTTCTACCTGGAGTAAAGATGTTTTGAAAGGAAATCCTCACTAGGACCAATCGTGACTGTTGTGTTGTAAAGTTGTGAAGTGGACTATTACTAGGTGTGATTGACTGTCTCAGGACTAGTTACAAATATATTTAATACCACGATGTGGGATCCATATCACGATGAGCGTTTGTAAAGGCCATTTGTAATACGTTGTTCCCACATAAGTTTCGTGTATGTGCCTCCCTCCTCACTCCATTTCTCCCAAGCCCTCACCCCTACCCCGTTCCCCCATCCCATTCCTCCATAGTCCGTTTTGTGAATGGGCTTAATAGCCTAAACAACATTAAACTATTCGCATTCGTATTCTCTCTCTCTCTCTCTCTTTTCTCTCTCTCTCTCTCTCTCTCTCTCTCTCTCTCTCTCTCTCTGAAAAGTCACAAATTGAATTCGTATGTAAATTAATACCTCAATACCTAAATAAATGCCTTAATAAATAAGCAAATGAGATATGAATAAATAAACACACACACACACACACACACACACAACACACACACACACACACACACACACACACACACAACACACAACACACAATATAATATATATATATTATATATATATATATATAATATATAATATAATAAATACGTTTATGAATAAAGAAAATAAATAAATGAGAAAAAGACGGAATATTTGATATACCATGACGATTTTGGAAGATGATTAAAACTTCGTTGAGGATAACACAGACATTGTCATAATTATACCAGTACAGCAAACAATGAAAAAAAGGAAGAAGAAAGGACAGAAAAGAAGGAAGGAAGGAATGAAGGATGGAAGGAAGGAAGGAAAAGAACCATAAAAGCAAGAGAGATAAACAAAATGGAAACAAACCCCCAAAGTCTGGGCGCTGGGGAAGTGAAAACAAAATTAGTTGATTACTTAATTAGTCAGTTAGTTAGTTAGTTCCATTATTCTCCATTTTTAATCATCTCCTGATAATGTCTTCATGGTACATCAATCCTCCCTGTCTTACATTTCGTTCTTATTTCTTTCTTTATCTTCCTATTTCTATCTCTTCTTTTTTTCTTTGTTTCTTTTTTGTACTCTGTTCATTTATTCATTAATTCTTTTTATTTTCTTATATATGTATGTACAGATATATTTTTCTTTTTTTCTTAAAGACAATTAGAAAGTTAGAGACTCATAGAAAGAGACTCTTTACTACTTGTAGTCTGGTAGAAGCCAGAAGAAAAAAAAATCTCATTAACTAATTAGATATCTAACTAAGTAACCAAGTAACTAAATAAATAACTACCTTACTACCTAACTACATGACTAACTAACTAATTAACTATTCTTCACATTTTTGATTCTTTCACATTTTTGATTCTTTCACATTTTTTTCTTTGCTCTGCGGGGATTCGAACCCGCAGTTTTTGGATAGGTGGGCGTCTGAAGGCGTGCCTTTTGCAGACGGATGTCTTACCCCACTGCTAACAGACACCTATTCTACCTTGAGAAATTTATGCCTTATGAAGTTCACTTTACTTCCTCCCCAACCAGCAGCTAGTTCAAATATTCAGTTGCTTCCTACACAAGTCTCTTCATATGCCTGTTATGAGTCTCCCGTCAACTTTAGAAAGTATGCTGAACTCAGCACTACAGAACATGACGCTATCCCCGTTCAAAACTGAAGGCAAAGGAAACCACATTGTCGTCGTCCTGAGGTTCAATACTATAACCGATTATTCCCTGTCACGTTACTACCACAGCGTGCATGCTGTGTATCACAGAAAGTGCCGCTTGCAGGTAAACAGGGATAACACTGTGAAACACAGACGAAGCCAAGGGTAGGCAAGGTAGACTTTTCATCTCCATGTGGTTTACTTTGCCAACTCTGCCCAGTTTCTTGTATGGTGCTGATGCTGACAGTGAAAAAATGTTTATACTGATAAAACATGTAGCTGACAATGATCATCGTTTGCCTGCTCTCTCTTCTCCAGTCTTTGTATGACACATCAAAACAAGGATAGGGCAAATCAACATGAAACTGTGTGGCGCCAACACACACTTATGTGATAGTGTGGCGATGACTCTGAGAAAAAGTGCGTAGCAGAAACAGATTTCCATATGACTGTTAGTGTACAAAATACTGAAGGCTATGAACAGGAAAATAATACAAGCGAACGTCATTCAAAATCGATGCATTTACCCAACACAGAGCACGAAACAAATTAGAAGCATCAAGTACATGTGGCACAGACAGCGCCTAGCTCACTACAGAAACTAATATGCAGCAGCAAACAGAATCTTGTCAACAACACATTTACACACAAATAATGGCAATTATTGAGGAATCTCCTCCATGTTTGTGGTGAAGGTCAACACATCACTTCTACCTGGAGTAAAGATGTTTTGAAAGGAAAATCCTC
The DNA here is from genome assembly GCA_033310375.1 of Conus canariensis. Classification (NCBI taxonomy): domain Eukaryota; kingdom Metazoa; phylum Mollusca; class Gastropoda; order Neogastropoda; family Conidae; genus Conus; species Conus canariensis. Next base: position 12,335 of record JAMYXO010007188.1, read on the forward strand.
ACTAGGGCCAATCGTGACTGTTGTGTTGTAAAGTTGTGAAGTGGACTATTACTAGGTGTGAATTGACTGTCTCAGGACTAGTTACAAATATATTTAATTCCAAATTGGGG
>JAMYXO010007189.1:0-12443 GCA_033310375.1 Conus canariensis
CTTTTGCGGAAAGAGGGAAGACCTTGTAAATTTCTCCCCCAAATTTTTTGGGGCCCCAAAGTTTAAACACATCATTTCAAACCGGGAACAAAAAAGTTTGAAAGGAAATCCCCACTGGGAAACCCAAATCGTGACTGTTGTGTTGTAAAGTTTGTGAAGGGGACTTTTTACTAGTGTGTTTGAAAAACCCAAAAGGATTATTACAAATATGTTTTAAATACCACGATGGGGGACCCAAAGTCACGATGAACTTTTTTGAAAAGGGCCCAAATTGTACAAACGTTTTTTCCCCCACAAAAGTTTCGAAATCTGCCTCCTTCCTCATTTCCAATTTTTTCCCCACCCTTTTCACCCTTTCCCCCGGGCCCCCCACCTATTCCTCCAGAGTCCGTTTTTTTTTTTTAATCCCCCTTTAAATTTACCTAAACCCCCCTTAAATAAGGAAATTCGTAAAACCCCTCCTCGTCTCCTCTCTCTCCTCTCTCTCCCCTTTTTGTCTGTTCTGTCTTTCTGTTTTTGAAAAGCCCCCAAATTGAATACTTAGGGAAAATTTTAAATCCCTACATACCTAAAAAAATCCCTTTAAATTTAAAAAAAGAAAAAAAAAAGAAATTAAAAAGATAAAGAAAAAAAAAAGTCAAAAAGAAAATTTTAAATTAAATAAAAAAAATTTAAAAAAAAAACAAAAATTTTTTTGATAAACCGGGAAAATTTCTGGTAAAAAATTTTAAAACTTCATTGAGGATAACATAACGTTGTCACAATTAAACCACTAGACAAATAATAAAAAAACAAAGAAAAAAAAAAAAAAAAAGGGGGAAAGGGAAAGGGGAAGGGAAAAAGGAAAAAAGGGAAGGAAGGAAGGGAGGGAGGGAAGGGAAAAAAACAAAAAACCCCAAGGGAAAAAAAACAAAATGGGAAAAAAAAACCCCGAAGGGCGCACGGGGGTAAGTTTAAAAAAGAATTGATTAAACCCCCTTTAAAAAGTTAGTTTGTTAGTTCTATTATTCTGAATTTTTAAAACAACTTCCAAAACGTCCCCTTTAAGGGGACATCAATCCCCCTGTCTTTCATTTCGTTCTTTTTAAAAACTTTCTTTATCTTCCTATTAAACCCTCTCTTCTTTGTTTTTTTTGGGACTTTTATTCATTTAAATTTTTTTTATTTTTTTATATATGTGGGTATATACACAATTTGGTTTTTTATTTTCCCCTTTAAAAAACAAAAACAAAAATAGAACAGAAAAGAAAAAGGCTCTTTTCTACTTTAGTCGGTAGAAGCCAAAAAAAAAAAAGACAAAACTTATTCTCAATTTTAACCAAAAAAACTAATTAAAAAAGCTAACTAACTACCTAACTAACCAACGGGCTAACTAACCTTTCGTAAAAACTTTAAAATAACCCAACCCAATTAACTATTCTTCACATTTTTTTTTTTCATTCTTCACATGTTTTTCTTTTCTCAGCCGGGTTTCGAACCCGCATTTTTTGGATGGTGGGCGTCTAAAGGCGTCCTTTTTAGACGGATTCTTACCCCACTCTAACAGACCCTACTCATTTTTTGAGAAATTTATCCCTTAAAGTTCACTTTTGTTCCTCCCTTAGCAGCATACTTCAAATTTTCTTTGTTTCCTCACAATCTTTCGTAGCCTTTAGGAGTCCCCGGGGCAACTTTAGAAAGTATGCTAAACTCAGCACTGCAGAAAAATGACGCATCCCCGTTAAAAAAGAAGGAAAAGGGAAACTACTTGTCGCGCCCTGGGTTCAATACTATAACCGATTATTCCCTGTCACCTTTCTACCCCACGCCCTGTGATCGCAGAAAAATGCCCCCTCCACTAAACAGGTAAAACCGTGAAACACAGAAAAAGCCAAGGGTAGGGAAGGCAGCCTTTTCATCTCCCCTTGGTTTTATTTTTGCCAACTGTGCCCCCGTTTGTTCAGGGGGCTATGCTGACAGTGAAAACATGTTTTTACGTAAACATGTAGCTGACAATGATCATCGTTGCCGCTTCTGTTTCCCATCTTTTTATGACACCAAAACAAGAATGCAAATCAACATGAAACTGGGGCCCAAAACCAGTTACGATAGGTGCCATGGACTCTAGAAAAAAGGGGGAAACAGAAAAACCCTTTTTATATGAATGTTAGTGAAAAAATACGAAGGGTATAACAGAAAAAAAACAACCCAACGTCTTCAAAACGATGCATTTACCCAACACAAGCACAAAACTGATTTAGAACATAACACATTGGCACAGACACGCCTAGCTTTCTACAGAAGCTGTTTCAGCAGAAAACAAATCTTGTAAACAAAACATTGAAAAGGAAATAATGGGGAACTTTTGCGGAAAGAGGGAAGATTTGGGGTAAATCTCCTCCATTTTGTGCCAATTCAACACATCACTCTACCGGGAAAAAAGATTTTGTGAAAGGAAATCCTCACTGGGGCCCCCATCGTGACTGTTGTTTGTAAAGTTGTGAAGGGACTTTTACTATTGGGGGTGATTGACAACCCCAAGATTGTTACAAATAAGTTTAATACCACGATGTGGGAACCAGTCACGTGAACGTTTGTAAAGGAAAAATTGACAACGTTGTTTCCACAACGTTTCGTATATCTCCCCCTTCCTCACTCCATTTCCCCCCAGCCTCACCCATTCCCCGCCCCCCCCACCTTCCCTCCAGAGTCCGTTTTTTTCTAAAAGGGCCTAAATACCTAAACCATTTAAAAAATATGGATTCGTTCTTTTTCCCCTCTTCTCTCCCCTTCTCTCTCTCTCTTTCTCTTTTTCCCTTTTTTTCTGTCTGTCTGTCCCCGGGGAAAAGCCCAAATTTCTATGCAAATTTAACCTACAACCAAAAAAAATGCCTTAAAAATAAAGAAAATAATAAGAAATATATAAATAAAGTAATAATCAAAATAATATATAAGTAATAAATAAAAAAAAAAAAAAGGAATATTTAATACCAGGAAGATTGGTGAAATATTAAAAATTTCATTGAGGAAACAAGACGTTGCCAATTTCCCACAGACAAAAAAAGAAAAAAAGAAAAGAAAGAAAAAAAGAAATGAAGGAAAAAGGGAAGGAAGGAAGGGAAAGGGAAGGAAGGAAGAAGGAGGGGGGGAAGGAAAGCCCCAAAAGCAGGGGAAAAAAAAAAGGGAAAACAAAACCCCGAAGTCGCACGGGGGGTAAGGAAAAAAAAATTGAAAACACTTAATTAGTTAGTTAGTGTTTCTATTTTTCTGAATTTAAATCATCTTCTCTAACGCCATGGCACTCAATCCCCCTTCTTACATTTCGTTCTTATTTCTTTCTTTACTTCCTATTACACTCTTTTTTTGTTTTTTGGTACTCAATTCATTTTTTTTATTTTATTTTATTAAAAGTGTGTATATACCATTTTTTTTTTTTTCTTTTTCCCTTAAAAACAATTACAAAGAAAAGACAAAAAGAAAGGGCCTTACTACTTGTAGCGGGTAAACCCAAAAAAAAAAAGGACAAAACTTATTCTCTTTAACTAACAAACCTAATTAAAAAAGCAAAAAAAACTCCCTAACAAACCCAAACAACTACCTACGTACATTTAAACAACTAACTAATTAACTATTTTTTCACATTTTTTTTTCATTCTTCACATGTTTTTCTTTGCTCAGCCGGGATTCGAACCCCAGCTTTGGAGGGGTGGGCGTCAAAAAAGGCGGCCTTTTCAGAGGGAAAGTTTTTCCCCCACTGCTAACAGACACCTACTCAAATGAAAATTTATGCCTTATGAAGTTCACTTTTGTTCCTCCTAGCAGCAGCTACTTTAAATAATTTGTTTTTTCCTACCAATTTTTGTTCGAAGCCTTTAGGAGCTCCCGCCCCAATTTTAGAAAGTAGCGAAACCCGCCTGGAGAAAAAAGACGCTATCCCTTCAAACGAACAAAGGAAACTCATTGGGTTTGTCGCCCGAAAGGGTTCAATACAAACCATTTTCCCCCGCACCTTTTCTACCTCCACGTCCTGCTGTGTAATCGCGAAAGTGCCCCCCCGCTAAACAGGATAACACTTGAAACACAGAAGAAGCCAAGGGGAGGCAGGCGCCTTTTCACTCCTCGGTTTATTTTTTGCCAACTGTTGCCCATTTGTTCTAGGGGGCTGAAGCTGACAGTGAAAAAATTGTTTTAAAAGAAAAAATGTAGCTGACAATGACATCGTTTGCCTGCTCTGTTCCCAACTTTGTATGACACCAAACAAAAGGGCAAATCAAAAGAAACGTGGGCGCCAATACCTTTTTTTTGATAGTGTGCCATGCTCTGAGAAAAAAAGGCAAAACAGAAAAACATTTTGTATATGATGTATGTAAAAAAACTGAAGGGCTAAAACAGGAAAAAAAACAAACCCAAAGTCAATCAAAATCGATGCATTACCCCCCACGAGCACAAAACTGTGTTAGAACATCAAGCACATGTTGGCACGACACGCCACTTACACAAAGCTATGGCACACACCAAATCTTGTCAACAAAAAATTGACACGGAAAAAAGGGAACTATTTTCGAAAGAGGGAAAAACCTTGGCAACCCTCCATGTTTGTTGGGGCCTCCCTCACTTCTCCTGGAAAAAAGAGTTGTAAAGGAAATTCCCCCCAGGGGCCCCGTTTCTTTTTGTTTTAAAGTTTGTGAAGTGGACAATTACTTTTTTTATTGACAAACCCAAAGGTATTACAAATATGTTTAATACCCATGTGGGATCCATGTCACGATTGAACGTTTGTAAAAGGGGGAATTGACAACGTTTTTTCCACAACGTTTCGTATATCCCTCCTTTCCCCCACTCCCTTTTTCCCCCACCTTTTCCCCATTCCCCGTCCCCCCACCTATTCCTCCAAAGTCCGTTTTTTTCGAAAGGGCCTTAAAGCCAAACCACCTTAAAAAAATTGGCATTCGTATACTCTCTCTCCTTCTCCCTCTCTCTCTCTCTCTCTCTCTCTCTCTTCTTTTCTCTCTGTTTGTCTGTTTCTGTCTTTTCTGCCCGAAAAATCCCAAAATTTAATACGTATGCAAATTTATACCCACATACCCAATAAATGCCTTAAAAATAAAGAAAAAATAAAGAAATATATAAAGATAAAGATAAAAAATAATAAGTATAAAAAATAAAAAAAATGAAAAAAAAAAAAATATTTTATATACCAGGAAAAAATTCTGGTGAAATATTTAAAACTTCATTGAGGGTAACAAGACGTTTCACAATTATACCACTAGACAAATAATGAAAAAACAGAAGAAAAAAAAAAAAGAAAGAAAAAAGAAGGAAGGAAAGGGAAAGGGGAAGGAAAAGGGAAGGAAGGAAGGGGGGAGGGAAGGAAAAAACCCAAAAAAAGAAAGGGGAGAAAAAAAAATAAAACAAAACCCCAAGTCGCACGGTGGGTAAGTGAAAAAAAAATTTGTTTAACTACTTAATATTATTTAGTTATTCTTTTATTCGAATTTAAATCATCTTCTCATAACGTCCAGCACACAACCCTCCCGCTTACATTTCTTTATTTTTTTCTTTATCTTCCTATTATCACTCTTCTTTGTTTTTGGTACTCTTTTCCCATTTTTTTATTTTTTTTTTTTATATATGTGGTAAAAACCCCATTTGTTTTTTCATTTTCCTTAAAGACAATTACAAATAGAGACAGACGAAAGGGGCCCTTTTTACTACTGTAGCTGGTAAACCAAAAAAAAAAAAGACAAAACTTTTTCTCATTAACTAACTAATTTAAATAGCTAACAAACCCAACCAAACAAACCCAAACCTGATAACTACCTTAGTACTACTTAACTAACTAACTAATTAACATTCTTCACATTTTTTTTTTCATTCTTAAAATGTTTTTTTTTTCTCCCGGGGTTTGAACCCGCAGCTTTTGGGTGGGGGGGCGTCTAAAGGCGTGCCTTTTTAGACGGATTCTTCCCCCACTGCAAAAGACACCACTCTATATTGGAAATTTTGCCATGTTTACTTTTTTTCCTCCCTTAGCACAGCTACTTCAAATATTCAGTTGTTTTTCCCACACAAGCTGTTCGTATGCCTGTTAGGGCTCCCGCCAACTTTAAAAGTATGCTGAACCAGCACTGCAAACTGACGCTATCCCCGTCAAAACTGAAGCAAAGGGAAAATACATTGTCGTCGTCCTAGTTCAATACTATAACCGAATTTTCCCTGTCACCTTACTACCTCAGCGTCAGCGTGTACGCAAAAGTCCCCCTCCAGCAAACAGATAACAACTGTGAAACACAGAAGACCCCGGGGAGGCAAGGCAGCCTTTTTATCTCCATCTGGTTTATTTTTTCCCCACTGTCCCCAGTTGTTCTAGGGGCTGATGCACATGAAAACATTGTTTATACTGAAAACATTAGCTGACAATGATCACGTTTGCCGCTTCTTTTTCCCAGTCTTTTATGACCCCAAAAAACAATAAAGGGCAAAATCAAAATGAAACTGGTGGCGCCAATACACAGTTACGATAGTGTGCCATGACTCTAAAAAAAAGGGCATAGCAAAACATTTGTAATGACTGAGTGTAAAAAAACTAAAGGGCTAAACGGGAAAATAATACAACCCCCCAAATCAAAAATCGATGCATTTCCCCAAACACAGAGCAAAAAACTGATGTTAGAACATCAAGCACATGGCACGACAGCGCCAGTTTACTACAAAGCTGATTGCAGCGCCACAGAACTTGTCAACAAAACATTGACAGGGAAATAAGGAACTATTTTGGAAAAAGGGAAAACCTTGGCAATCTCCTCCATGTTTGTGGCCAATCAACACATCACTTCTCCGGAACAAAGATGTTGGAAAGGAAATCCTATAGACCCTCGGACTGTTTGGGTTTTTAAAGTTTTGAAGTGGACTATTACAAGTTGATTTACAATCCAAGGGTTATTAAAATATGTTTAATACCACGATGTGGGATCCAGTCACGATGAACGTTTTTTAAAGGCCAATTGTACAAAGTTTTTTCCACAAACGTTTCGTATAACGCCCCTTCCTCACTCCAATTTTTCCCCCAGCCCTTTACCCATTTCCCCTCCCCCCCATCCATTTTCCCCCAGAGTCCGTTTTTTTTTTGAATGGGGCCTTTAAACCTAAACCACCTTAAATTTTTGGCATCGTAAAAACTCTCTCTCTTTTTTCTCTCTCTCTCTTCTCCCCCTCCCCCTCCTCTCTCTTCTCTCTCTGTTTGTTTCTGTTTCTGTCTGTCGCTGAAAAGCCCAAATTGAATACGTTCAAAATTATACCACATACCTAAATAAAAGCCTTTAAAAAAAAAAAAAAATAATAAAGAAATATATAAAGAAAAGAAAATAAGTAATAATAATAAGAAAAAATAAAAGAAAAAAAAAAAAGGAAATTGATATACCAGAAATTCTGGTGAAAAATTAAAACTTCATTGAGGAAAACTAGACGTTGTCACAATTATAAACCCCTAGAGCAAAAAATGAAAAAACAGAAGAAAAAAAAAGAAAAGAAAGAAGGGAAGGAAAGGGAAAGGGAAAAGGAAAAAGGGAAAGGGGGGAGGGGGGGAAAGAACCAAAAAAAAACAAGGGGGAAAAAAACAAAATGGAAAAAAAAAAAACCCCGAATCTGCACGGGGGTAAGTGAAAAAAAGAATGTTAAAAATACTTAATTAGTTTTTGTTAGTTAGTTCTATTATTCGAATTAAATCATCTTCTCATAACGTCTTTCCATGCACATCAATCCCCCTGTCTTACATTTGTTCTTATTTCTTTCTTTATCTTCCATTATCATCCTTCTTTGTTTTTTGGTACTCTTTATTTTATTTTATTTTATTTTATTTTTATATGTGTGTAATAACACATTTGTTTTCATTTTCCTTAAAAGACAATACAAGAAGAGACAAAAAAGAGGCTCTTACACTTTTACTGGTAGAACCAAAAAAAAAAAAACAAAAATATTCTCATTTAACTAAAAATTTAAAAAGCTAACCAACAAACCAACAAACCCCAAAGACAACACCTTACTACTACTTAACAACTAACAATTAACTATTCTTCACATTTTTTTTTTTATTCTTCACTGTTTTTCTTTTGCCAGCCGGATTTGAACCCGCAGTTTTTGGATGGGGGGGGCGCCCTAAAGGGGGCCCCTTTTCGACGGATTTTTTACCCCACTGCTAACGACACCACCTATTTTGAAAATTTACCTTATGAAGTCACTTTTGTTCCTCCCTTAGCACACTACTTTCAAAATTCAGTTTTTCCTACACAAGTCTGTTCGTATGCCTTTAGGATCTCCCGCCAAATTTAGAAAGATCTGAACTCACACTCAAAACATGACGCATCCCCTTCAAAACTAAGAAAAGGGAAACTACATTGTCGTCGTCCTGAGGTTCAATACTATAACCGTTATTCCTGCCCACCTTACACCCACGTCCATCTGGTACGCAGAAAAGTGCCCCCTCCAGCTAAACAGATAACACTGTGAAAAACAGAAAAGCCAAGGGTAGGCAAGGCCCCCCCCCCTTTCATCTCCATCTGGTTTTTTTTTTGCCACTGTGCCCCGTTTGTTCTAGGGGGCTGATGCGACATGAAAACATTGTTTTAAAATGATAAAAAAAGACAAAAATGAAATCTTTTTTGCCGCTTCTTTTCCCAGTCCCCTTTTATACACTCAAAACAAAAAGGCAAACAACATGAAACTGTTGGCGCCAATACACAGTTACGAAGTTGCCAGACCCCTGAGAAAAAGGGCATAGAAAACACATTTTATATGACGTTATTAAAAAAAACTGAAGGCATGAACGGGGAAAAAAATACAACCCAAAGCATTTAAAACGAAGCATTACCCAACACAGGCCCAAAAAAGATGTTAGAACATAAGCACATGTGGCACAGACAGCGCCAAACTAAATACGAAGCAATGTGCAGCAGCACCAAAAATTTTCAAAAAAACTTACACGAAAAAAGGGAACTATTTCGGGAAAAGGGAAGACCTTGGTCAACTCCTCCATGTTTTTGGGGCCAAGTTCAACCCCTCACTTTTACCTGGAACAAAGATTTGGAAAGGAAATCCTCACTAGGACCCATCGGACTGTTGTTTTTGAAAGTTTGAATGGACATTACAAGTGTATTGACAACCCAAAGGATAAGTTACAAAATGTTTAAATACCACATGTGGATCCATTACAAATAACGTTTGAAAGGCCAATTCAACGTTTTTTCCCTACGTATCGAATCTGCCCCCTTCCTCACTCCTTTCTCCCCAGCCTTCACCCATTCCCCCCCCCCCATCCTTTTCCCCCCAGAGCCGTTTTTTTCTAAAAATGGGCCTTTAATAGCCTAAACCATTTAAAAATAGGCTTCGTAAACCTCTCTTTTCTCCTCTCTCTCCTCTTCTCTCTCACTCCTCCCCTCCCTCTCTTTGTTTGTCTGTCGTCGTCGTCTGCTGCTAAAAGTCCCAAATTGAATACGTATTCAAATTTATCCCACATACCTAAATAAATGCCTTAAAAAAAAAGAAATAATGAAATAATTAAAAAAAAGATAAATAAGTCAATAAGTATATAAAAAAATAAAAAAATGAAAAAAAAAAGGGGGAAAAAATTTGATATACCAGGAAGATTTTGGGAAATATTAAAACTTCATTAGGGATAAACAAAAGACGTTGTCAAAATTAACCCCCTAAGGGCAAATTGAAAAAAACGAAGAAAAAAAAAAAAAGAAAAGAAGGAAGGAAGGAAAAGGAAAAGGAAGGAGGGGGGAGGGGGGGGAAAAAACCAAAAAAGCAGGAGAAAAACAAAATAAAAAACAAAACCCCCGAAGTCTGCAGGGTGGGTAAGTGAAAAAAAAATTTGTTTAACTACTTAATTATTTTATTAGTTATTCTATTATTCAAATTTTAAATCATCTTCTCAAACTCTTCATGGCACTCATCCTCCCTGCTTACATTTCGTTCCTATTTCTTTTTTTATCTTCCTATTATCATCTCTTCTTTGTTTTTTGGTATCAATTCATTTTTTATTTTTTTATTAATATTTGGTAATACACATTTTTTCTTTTCCTTTAAAAAGCCAATTACAAAAAAGGAACAACAGAAAGAGGCTCTTTACACTTGTAGTCGGGGAAACCAAAAAAAAAAGGACAAAATTTATTCCTTTAACTAACAACTAATTTTTAGCTAACAACTACCTAACTAACCAACTGACTACTACCTACGTACTACTTAACAACTAACTAAATTACTAACTTCACTTTTTTTTTCATTCTTCCATGTTTTTCTTTTGCTCAGCCGGATTCGAACCCGCACTTTTTGGTTTGGGGGGCGTAAAAGGGGGGGCCTTTAGCGGATTTTCCTCCCCACTCTAACAGACCCATCTAAAGGAGAAATTTATGCCCTAGAAGCACTTTTTGTTCCCCCTTAAACAGCACTACTTCAAATTTCTTTGGTTTTTCCTACACAAGCTTTTCGTAGCCTGTTGGAGCCTCCCGGCACTTTAAAAGTATGCGAACTCGCACGCAGAACATGACGCTATCCCCTTCAAACGAAGGAAAAGGAAACTACATTGTCGTCGTCCTGAGGTTCAATACTATAACCGATTATTCCCGTCCCTTTACTACCTCGCGCCCATGCGTGTATCGCAGAAAGTCCCCCTCCACAAAACAGGAAACACGTGAACACAGAAAACCGGGGGTAGGAAAGGCAGCCTTTTCATCTCCACGGTTTATTTTTCCCAAACTGGGGCCCGTTTGGTTCAAGGGTGCTGATGCGACAGTGAAAACTTTTTTTAAATACTGATAAACATTTCTACAATGATCAGTTTGCCGCTTCTTTTTCCCATCTTTGTATGACACTCAAAACAAAAGGGCAAATCAACAGAAACTGGGTGGCCCAATACACATTTAAACTGAAGTGGCCAGACTCTGAGAAAAGGGATAGCAAAACAATTTGATATGACTGTTAGTGTAAAAATACGAAGGCATGAACAGGAAAAAATACAACCCCGTCTTTCAAATCGATGCATTTACCCAACACAGAGCACAAAACTGATGTTAGAACATCAGCACATGTGGCACAGACAGCGCCCAGCTTACTACGAAGCTGATTGCAGCAGCACACAGAATCTTCAACAAAAAATTTACACGGAAATAATGGAACTATTGCGGAAAAAGGGGAAGCCTTGGGCAATCTCCCCATGTTTGTGGGCCCAAGTCAACACTCACTTCTACTGGAACAAAAGTTGTGAAAGGAAATCCTCACTAGGACCCATCTGACTGTTGGTTGTAAAGTTTGAAGTGGAATATTACAAAGTTGTTGACAATCCGGATAGACAAAAATTTTTTAAAAACCAGATGTGGGGGTCCATGTCACATAACTTTGAAAAAGGCCATTTACAACTTGTTTCCACATACGTTTTCGTATTCTGCCTCCTTTCCCACTCCATTTTTCCCCAGCCTTCACCCATTCCCCCGCCCCCCCTCCCATTTTCCCCCAAGTCCGTTTTTTTATTTAATTGGGGGCCTTTAAAGCCAAACCACCAAAAAAATTGGCTTGTAAACCCCCTCTCTGTCTCTCTCTCCCCCTCCTCTCTCTCTCAACCCCCCTTCCCCCCCTTTTTCTTTGTCTGTCTGTCTGTCTGTCTGTCTGAAAATCCCCAAAGAATTCGAAGCAAATTATAACCTACATACCAAATAAATGCCCCTTAAAAAAAAAAGAAATAATAAAGAAAATAAAAAAATAAAGAAAAAAAAGTAATAAGTAAAAAGGTAAATAAATAAAGAAAAAAAAAAAAAGGGAAAATTTTTATACCAGGAAGATTTCGGTGAAATAATTTAAAAATTCATTGAGATAACATAGACGTTTTCACAATTTTACCACTAGGCAAAAAATGAAAAACAAAGAAAAAAAAAGAAAGAAATGAAGGAAGGAAGGAAGGGAAGGAAGGGAAAGGAAGGAAAAGGAAAGGGGGGGGGAAGGGAAAGGGAACCCCAAAAAGCGGGGAAAAACCCAAAAAAAAGGAAAACCCCCCCGAATCTTTCACGGTGGGAAGTGAAAAAAATATAACACTAAAAAGTTAGTTATTAGTTTTTATTATTCCCAATTTAAATATCTTCTCATAATCTCATCACATCAAATCCCCCCCCTTCTTACAAAATTTCGTTCTTTTTTCTTTCTTTTATCTTCCCAAAAATCATCTCTTTCTTTTTTTTTGGGGACTCTAAATCATTTATTTATTTTATTTTATTTAATTTTTTTATACACATTTTGTTTTCCTTTTCCTTTTAAAAGACCCAAATTCAAAGATAGAGCGACGAAAAGAGCTCTTTTCTACGAACTGGTAACCAAAAAAAAAAAGGGCCCAAAACTATTCTCTTAACTAAAAAACTAAAATACAAACTAAAAACCCAAAATAACCCGACTAAAAAACCTTACACCCCACTTAAAAC
>JAMYXO010007190.1:0-12441 GCA_033310375.1 Conus canariensis
GGAACTTTCCCGGGCAGTTTTTCCCGGTGGAAAAACCTTCATTTTTTCCCTTTTTTTCTTTTTGTACCTTTCCCTTGCAGCAGTCTCCTCAAAAAAAACAAAAGCCCTTTCCAATGCATCATTAATTTTTTGCCCTGTAGGAAAAAGAGAAACTTACTTTTTTGTCTTTTTGGGGCCCTTTGGACGTTTTTTTTTTTAATTTTGCGGTAGTAGTAATATTTCCCCCAGTGCGGGGCCTTCTTCACACGGGACGGGTTAAAAAAGTTTTTTTCCTGGTCTCTCTTTATCTCAAGGCAGTTTTTCTTTCACCCCCCTTTTTTGGTTGTCACAGTTCTTTCGGGGAATTTGGGCAGGGTATCCCCTTTGGGCCCTCCCAAACAGCAGATGAGCGGGAAGAAAAAAAAAACCCCAGTGGAACCCTTGTGGTGCCTCAAACGGGGGAAAACATTGAGCACCTTGTAAATTCCCTTTATATTCTCGCTGCAAGTTTCTTCAGGGTTGTTTTTAAAATTTTTTCATCAAATTGCTAACAGTCTGTGGGGCCCAAAAACATTGAATGATAGCAGGAATGGGCTAGGAAAACGTTGTGTGCCCTTTATTTTCTTCACGCAATTTGTTTATGATTTGGGGCGTAGATAAACCTTCAAAAAGCCGGGAGCTGAACACTTCCTCCAATACTTCAGCTTTTGTCTCTGGTCTCTGCATCGTTTTTGGGGGAGCAGCATCAGGATACCTCATAGAAACATTTGGGAAAGTGTCAAAAGGCGCAATGTGTAAAATCATCAGGGGGTTCAGGGGCCAAAAATGGATCACTTGCCACTCGCTTAAAATTTGGCAAATCTATGACAAAACCAGTTCTGCATTGGCCCTTTGGGGACCTTTTTTTCGGGGGCACCACCCTTTGCTATTATTTTCATTATTAAAATGTTGTTGTTTGTTTACGTTTATGTTGTTTTTGTTGTTGTTGTTGTTGGTGGTGGTGGGGTGGTGGTGGTGGGGTTAAGAATACTTACATAACACCGATCCCGGTCAGAGAAAAGCTTTAAGCTTCTTTTATGTTTTTCTAAACCAAACATCCCCAGAACTGAAAAATTTGGGGAAGCCCGGGCCCTTTTGAAAAAACGACGCCCTTTAGAGCGCTGTCCGGTTTGTTAAAGGCGGGTTTTCTTGTTGCCCATGTGACCTACCGAAAACAGGGGTCGTCCCTCTTTGTTTCCGTGACCGTGCCCCGGCCCCAATGGTGGCCCAAAAAACCCTGATGAAGGGGTGTATCATGGCTAAATTTAAATCTTCTTGAAGATCTTGACAACAACGCCTCCATTTGCTTCAACGTAAACTCTCCCCTGTCCCATTTGTAAAGGTATTCTTTCGGTCTCAGAATTTTGAATGGAGTGGTTTTGGGTGTTTGCAGATGGGGTCAGGGCTCTTGGTTTTATCAAAAAATTAAATACATTTATTTTGTCGTCACTTTTAGTTTTGCCCGCTTACTTTGCCGAGCTCTGTTCCCCAGAAAAAAGGTCAGGTTAAAATCTTTTGGGACAGTGGAAATAAATTTTTTTTCCTCTGATCCTGTTTTTTCACTAAAAAAAAGCAGTCAAAAATTTTTTCTTTTTGATCACAGTCGCTTTCCCCCGACCCGTGCTTCCTTCTCCCCAACAGATCGCTTTTTTCTGAAATGGCTGACTTCCTTTTTCCCTTTTGGGTTGGGGTAATTTCAGTTTGTGGGAAAAACCCCTGGTGTTGCCCATGATGAGATCGTAAATGGGTTTTTGACAAAAAAAATGCAAAAAAAAACATGAAAAAAAAAGGACAAAGTATTTCCCCAGAGGGAAAGGTGTAAGTGCGGTACCCCCCCCCCCCCCCCCCCCCCCACCCCCCAATTTTTTTCATAGTTCATTGACAGGGCTTTAGTTTAATTTTTTCACTACAAGGTTTCCCGTCTACAAGATAGAGGGCCCTGGGGACTTTCTTCACCACATCATCTGCTGGAAAAGATTTATTCTCAATCCGGGATACCCGGGCTTCGCCAAAAAAAGTTCCTTTTTCCAATGACTCCATTGATGAAAAAACCCCCCGTACATCTACAGTCTTACCAGTGAGTCCATTTTCAACTGTTAATTTGGCACTTTTCTCTATCGTTGGCCCATGAGCTGGTTGTTCATAAGGGAGTCTTCTGCATTTTTCACATTGTTGGTGGGGAAACGCGTTTTTCCGGGAGTTTTTCTTAAACCCATGCTAGAAAATTTAAGATACTGCATAGGGATTTCTACCCCTCAAGAGCGTTTTGGTTTCCCTTCCCGGAAAGATTCAACAAACACCAGCAGCGGCGCAACCCGGGCTGTCGTCCCCTGCTGCTGCTGCGCTGCAGCATCACCACCGTACCGTTGCCTCCCAACCGTCTTTTTATTTGGGGCCAATGTCCAAAGGTTCCTTGTCGGGAGCGGAAAAGGGACACACTGGAAAAGTGCCTGCATTTTGTCCCCTTTAGTATTCTTTTTCTTGATTTTTGTTCTTCCTTCCCCGTCTCTGTCTCTGTTGTCTGTCTGTCTGTAAATCTGTTGTCGTCTGTCTGTCTTTGTATTTACTCATTCATACATTTTTAAAAATGAGAAACTCCGTGGGCTTCCATGTTATGCGCCTCACAATGAAAAATATTCTTTTAGAGTGTTTGGGGTTGCATGATGCGAGACACAAAATTTTTTCAGCAGATTCCCTGAAAATCTTTTTCAAGATTTCCGCCGAACGATCTTGAATTCTTTAAAGAGATTAAATTTTCATCCATCTGAGATTTTACAGTGGAAAATTTTTTTTAACAAAATTTGTGTGGGGTTTTTTAAAAAAAGTATTTTAAAGAGTTGTGTGAATGAAGATTTGTGTGAATTTTAACGTGTTTGTCCCTTGCGGTCGGTGGGCTTAAGAACATTACCTTACCCCTTCCACCTCTTCCCGTCGTCTTCTTCTTCTTCTTCTCTCTCTCTCCTCTCTCTTCTCTCTCCTCTCTCTCATGGGCTTATTTGTACTTCCAGCTTGGGATGTTTAGGTTACGCTGTCTAGAATGGGGGTGTGTGCTTGGTAAAGGTCTGTTGCTAAACCATGTCATTTTCTTTTTATGCAATTATTGTTTCGAAAAATAACGGAACCTTTGCGCAGGTAAATAGCTGTTCTGCCCTTTAAGGGTTTAAACGCCTTGAAACTTTCTACTTTTCGGACAGTGTACTTAACGTTTTGGTAAGGTATTTGCTTTTTTGAAATTGGCTTTTTTGCCCAATAGATCAGGCGTGGCATTTCGAAGAAAAAATAATTTTTTGTTGTTTTTGTTTTTTGTACTCGTTTTAAAGAGCTTTACTTTTACCTTGCTTAGTGTAAAATTTTTATTGTCGCTTGTTTTATGTAACAATGAGTCTGCTTCACCCCTTTGTTTATCACGCAGGTTAATTTAATTTCCCCTTACCCCTTTTTTTTTTCTTTTTTTTCAAACATTTTCCCCTTCATTTCTATATATATATATACATATATATTGGTTTTAAAACAACAACCCACAGCAACAGCAACAAAAAAAACAACAAAAAAACAAAAAAAAAAAAAAGACTGATTTTTTTCCACAAATATGCTCACCGTGATCACATTGGTCACAAACAAGCACAATGATTTCGGAAAACCAAATACTTGACCCAAACGCTAGTCCGCGGGGGGGGGGGGGGGGGAGGGGGTCCCAATAAAATTAGAAAAGATTCTTTTTTTTACTTTGGCCTTATATTACGCTTTCTTTATTTGTATTGAAGATAAAAGTGGATTTTCCCGAGGCCAGAATTAAAAAAAAAAAATAATAATCTGAATTAAGCTTTCACTGTTACATTTTGTCTTTATTTTGCTCTGTGTCTATTTCCCCCCGTGAAAAATAAAGAAATGCGGGCTTGGGATTTGCCAAATTTTTAAACATTTGCTGAGATGAGGTAAGAATCAATGTTTATGTCCAGATTACACTTTTTTTTTTTTTTCTTTTTTTTTTTTTTAAAGGTCGTTTGTTTTTTTTTTGGTCCCTTTTTCATCTGAATAAGAATCACTCATGAATAAGGATCACTCATGAATAAGAATCATCAGGCATAAAAAAACCATAAATATTTTGGGCTTAGTGTCGCCGAACTCAGAAATTTTTCTGAAGCGGGCAGTAGAAAAAGCCTATTCATTAGGAAGGCGGTGAATGCACCGCCCTACAGTGAGGGTAGTGTATTGTTGCTTTGAGTCAGCCGATGCAAAAGGGGCCATTCAGGGGTCACCCCCTTTAAGTCAACACACAAGTCATTAAAAAAAAAATTTAAAACCCTTTTTAAAAAAAAACACCCCTACGTCGAATGGGTCCCTGAAGCAGAATGCTTTCCCCCCTGAATGGAACTCACACAAAATCGGAGTCCCCCTGCCAAGCTGGAACTTCGTCTTCAAGAACGAAACGGAGAGGAGGGCTGCCCTCGATATCATAGAGGCCATATGCAAACCCTTTCCGCCCCTTCCCCCACTCCCCCCCCCTTCCCCCCGTTCTTTTGCCTTTTTAATCACAGAAAAAAAATCCCCTTGGATCTGCAATCGTAGATATCTATCTAAGAAAGATAACAAAATATGAACTCGTCAGATCCCCGACAAACCCCAGAATTCTGTTCAAAACTTTAAAACAAAAAATGATAGTTTAAGTGCTCGTCTTTAGAACTCGCAGTGTGTGTGTTGGTGTGTGTGTGTGTTGTGTTGTGTGTGTTATGAGAGAGAGAGAGAAGGGTTGTTTGTTGTGTGTTGTGTGTTGTGGTCCTTTTGGGCGGAATTGTTTCCCAACTGATGAGATGGGAAACTTGACTCCTCAGTTGAAAAGGGTTCCCCTCCGTTACCACGTGTTAAAACAAAAATAACCATGTAAATAGAGTTGATGTTCTACTCAAGCATACGTGAAAAAAGAATACAACAATAAGACGCATTTGCTTTTCCAGGCCATATACCAAACAAAACCCTTACTCGACAGAAAAAGCGCAAAATATCTTTGATGACTGTCGGCTTGCTTTTTAAAAGGTTAAATTACACCCGTACGGGGAATCGAGACAGAAGACGATATTAGTTCGGGATGAAGTACAGCTTTCAACGAAATGTCGTCAATAATAATATAAAATCATAACAAAATCGCAAACGTTTCGAGTGACCCAAAAGTGAAAGAAACCCACCTGATCATTGTCTTACCGTTTTTCCCGCATCAGTTTTAAACTCTGGAAGAAAACCGGGTTCATGTTTTGGGTGTACTTTTCAAAACAGTTTAAAAAAAAATATTCCAAGGCGACTGAAATTAAGCAAGGTAATTTTGTTACCCAGACATTTTTCCCCTTATTTTTCTTGAAATAGAAATAGGCTGTTGAAATGATGTGGTTTCACTACACAAAAAATTCGGTAAAATTATTATTATATTTTTATGTGACAATCTTAAGTTTTTGTATGAAAAGGTTATCGCTTACGAAAGCGAGTTGCGCTGCTTGAAATAGACTACTGTGGTTTGAAAAAACAAGGTCTTCAATTTATCAATTATAACAGATTGATTTCATTTTGAACGAGGTACAAAAGGGAAAAAAAAAATTTCTGGGCAAATTTTCACTAAAAGCGTTGCATTCGACCAAAATTAGGCCGGGATTGTGGAGAAAAAAAAAAGGGACTAACCGCCTTTTTGGTGATATGTTATAGGCCGACGAATTCTAATTTTGTTATTATCCCCTTTCCAGCGTCAAAATGTTATCACAAACACACCAAACACCACACACACACACACAACACACACCACACCAACCCCAAACACACACACACAACACACCACACACACACACAACAACGTCAACACACCCACACCCCCCCAACCCACACCCACCCCACAACACACCACACACACCACACACACACACACACAACAACAAAGTAACACGGGCGCCACGTAGAGACCCGTTTGGGGAAGCCCAAAAAAAGAACCCGGTTCCCAGCACCCCACCCAGACCCCTTCCCCTTACTTAAAACCTGTTATTCGGTCCCAATCAGGAGAACAATTTGCTGTGCGAGTGACTGTTGATCCATTTTTGGGGTTTTTTTGAGAAGGGGGTGGAATTTTTTTTGCAAAATACCCGCACCTTTTGACTGTTAGTTTGTTTTAACAAGGTGCCATCTTGTATCTCTCACTTTTTAATTAACCTGATTTTCAAAAACAATCCCCAAAAAATTAAATTTTTTTATTTTGCGAAAAACCTTATATTGGCGCTAATTGACACAGTTTTTATCTTTGTTATTTGCTATTTTAAAAATTTTTAAAAAGTTGCTTTTTTTCTATTTAGGACAAACATTTTTATTCTTCGGGAGCTGACGAAAAATTTTGGGGTTTGAAAAATTTCAAAGGGGAAAGCAGATCAATATCAACAAAATTACGAACTGATTAACATCTTAGTCATGTACAAGTGTTAATATTACAGTTTAATGCAATGAACAAAAAATTTCCCCAAAATTAAAAAATTTTTATTACCCCAATTTCCAAACAACAACGAAAAAGGGGGTTACTACTGCACTAATATTCAAGAAAAGGTTGAATATTTTGAAAAAAAAGCCACAATTTCAAAAAAAGAAAAATATTAATGCATGTGCAGCAAAACTGAAACTCAAAATTACTTACATTAAAGTTGTTTCCTTTATTTGAAAGAGGTCCGAAAATGAAAACACGAAATGGTTTCGCACTTCCCGGACCAATGAAAAAGGGTTAAAGGGGTGATTTTAACCACTGCCCTTTTTGGGATAATGAATGCGAAATAGTAACCCAATCTTTTTTTTGTTGGAAATAAGAGACTCTTCATTGAGTCTTTTAAAATGTGGCGTGTAAAAAGAATACCTGATTTTTCCCACCCCATCGAAACAGCAATTGTTTTTAACTTATCCCCCTCCCACTCAAGCTGTGAGTGGTTACCTTCAAGATCCTCTTGGTAGTGATCATTTCCCAATTTTTTATTCCCATTAAGGGTAAACAATCATTAAAAAATGGCTAAAGATAAGACCCAAAAAATTTAAAAATTTAATAAATTTTGGGTTTGGGATAAATTTGAAAACATACCCTCTATTAAAAATTGTGAAGAGATTTGTTGATAACAGACGGAAGCACGCAAATTTTGTTGATATTGTTTTACATGCATGATTTAAATTTTCCAAGGTGCAATTCGAGCAAAAACAAATATGGGGCAAGATGGGGGAAATGTACTTTAAAGAAGCAAGAAAAAAAAGATGCGGCCTTAAAATATATTTAAAAGATAAGAAAGACCTGACAAATTGCGAAAGAACAGAGAAAAAAATTAGTAACAAGTAATTAAAAAAGTAAAGGAAAATATGGTAAAATTTCTGTAAAAGTAAAGAACATGACCCAAAGATCTTCAGAAAACATAAAAAAATTGAAAGACAAAAAAAGGGAATCGTTTTCCTGAATACCCCAAAACATTAAAAATAATGATTTTCCCTTCAAAATTTGAAAAGGGGCAAAGCATTTCAATTTTTTTCCCAAAAATAGAAACAATGAGGGCTGAAAAAAAAACAAAAGATTACAAGAGAAAAGGGGGTAAGGAAAGCATAAAAAAAGCCCTTTTACAGTCACAACAAATGTCCCCTTAATTTAAAGAAGAAAAAGGATAAATTTTCCTTTTGGGTTCGAAAAAAAAAACAGGGGGACCGATGCATCCCCAATGAATGAATAAAGATTTCCCATTAATTTCACAAGTTTCTGAACTTATTTTTTCAGAAATTTGGTCTGAAGGGCTTCAACCATCTTTGGGGGAAAAATTCAATTGTAACCCCC
Organism: Conus canariensis; assembly: GCA_033310375.1. Classification (NCBI taxonomy): domain Eukaryota; kingdom Metazoa; phylum Mollusca; class Gastropoda; order Neogastropoda; family Conidae; genus Conus; species Conus canariensis. The sequence continues at coordinate 7,841 of JAMYXO010007190.1, forward strand.
TATCCTAAGAGGGAAGAAAAAATCAGACAAAAAAAATACGGGCCAATTGTCTTCACTTCACAGTGGGAAAAAAATTATGGAAAGGATTATTCAAAAAAGACTTAAAACATCTTTGTAAAAAAAATGGTATAAATATCAAAAAAAGGTGGCTTTAAAAAGGGTAGTCTACAGTTGCCCATTTGTAAAAATTACAACCGGGTTTTAAATTCATTTCGCACGTGGGAAAAATGTATTGCCACTTTTTTTTGACATTAAAAAGGGCATTGCCCAAATCTGGCTTTCAAAACTTTGAACAAATTGAAGTTAATAGGTCTCTGGGGGTGTATGTACAATTATTTAAAAAACCTTTTTAATGGTAAAAATCAGATAAAGGAAATGTATTTTTCTAATGAAAGACATTCCAGAGGGGAATCCCGCGGGAGCTGTGATAGCTCTACCTGTTTAATATTTTGATCCATGATCTTCCAAAAACTTTATCAAAAAATGTTGAAAATAGTAAAAATATGGGAGATATCTGTATATGGATGAAAATTTAAACTTTAAAAGTCACACACCATTAGACAATAAAATATATTAAAAAGAATATCAAAATAAACTGATAAAATGTGGTACATGACTGAAAAATGGTTGGGGCCTTTCAGCTGAAAATTCGATATGGTCTTTTTCTACTGGTTATGCCCAAAATCCTCTCCCTTCTTTTTAAATAGATGGATTATCCCTTGAATTTTTAAAAAAAAGCGTAAATTTTTTGGAGAAAATTTAAACTTCAAAATTGGCGGGGAATACACTACAAACTATTCTAAAAAAAAGCTAAGAAAACTTAATTTTTTTTAAAAGGGTGAGTCAACAATCAGGGGGTAAAGACAGGAAAGTTTAACCTTTAGTACTGGCTTGTACGATAAAAAATTATCCTTGCCCGGGAGAATTTTCTCAGCCCAAAAGTTTAAATTAAAAAAAGTTGCAGAGTATTGATAGTAAAGCTTAAAGATAGCCTTGGCCCCGGTTATACATCAACTTTAAGAACTTTTAGGAGATGGGGAATATTGTTTTTGAAGAAAATATGAAATTTGCAGGGTGCAAAATTATTTTAAGAATCATACATAAAAATTTTTAATCCCGGAAAACGAATTAAAATCAAAAAATAAATTTTCCAAAAAGGGCACAAAAAATGTTCCAAAATCGATAGCCTCATACAAAACTGACTTATTTACAAAAAAAAGGCACGGCCCCTCAAAACGTATCCTCAGGTGTCTTTTAGTCTTCCCGGAATGGGAATTTAGTAAGCAAATTAGACAAGACTTAAAGTTTAAAAAAAGTGATGGACCCTCGCTGCCAACGATGTTAAATCACATAAAAACGAAATTTAAAAAAAAATCCCCTTAAAATTTTACAGGGGTTCTGTATAGACAACATTTTTTGGGTTCAGTTTTCTAATTCCTCTTAAAAAAGAGAAAGGTTACCACTTGGGAAGAAAATTTTCCCAAATTTTTGGGAAATTGTTGCCATTATTATGGCATTAAACTTTTTTCTTGATTTTTTATTTTGCTGCATTTCAAATATATTTGCGTTGATTCAAAAAACAGTCTACAAGCTCTAAAATTTTCGAATACAATGTTTAGAGCAGAACTATATCAGAAGTCTACCTTAAATTCTTTTTTTGCTTTTACGGGGTTTCCCTAGTCGATTTTTTTTGGGGTTCCCATACACTGTGGTGATCCCCGAATGAAAGGGTAGACAATTAGCAAAAAGGGCTGCTACACAGACTGATTTAAAAAAGATATGTTTCCTTTTCTTACATGAGAGTTATAGCTTTTAAAAGAGTTCCTGGAAACTCTATTTCAAAAAAGCGAAAAGGCACCAAAACAAAAAGGGGATATTATTTAACAAGATATCAAAAAATTAAAAAGGTATCAAGAATCTCTCCCCTGAGTGGATTTTAAAAATTTTTTTTTTGTTGAGGTTGTGTTTTTAAACCAAATTCGAAAACATGTGCTTTTATTTGTGGCCAGAAATCACCCCTTCCATTTCAAACTTTTTCTGTGCGTTAAAAAAGAAGCCCTATTCCCCGTGGTTTGTTGAACATGAAACCGTCGATGTCAGTTTTTAAAGAGTTCTCCAACGAATCAACATTTTGAATTTGTTCATGGACTGATTAAGGGGGCCCTTTGGACATTTATTAAAACGTCTTGATTTTCCCACCCGGGGTGTTAGTTGCTTATTTTTCAAAAGTTTTGGATTATTTATGTGGGGTTTTTTTTGTTTTTGTTTTTTTTTTTTGGGGGGGGGGGGTTGTGGTTTTTTGTTGTTGTTGTTGTTTTTTTAAAATTTATTTTTTTTAGCCTAATTGCATTATAAACCTCGTACGCCCCCAAAACAAACCCAACGCTCGCAGCATAACCCCAAAAAAAATCACATGACACACACATAAAACTTACATACGTCTAAGATCCTGTTAGGGGATAACGTTAAAATTAAAAGAAGAACGAACGAACGAAAAACCCGTATCCCCTTAACCCAAATATAGGCTAATGTTTTTCTCCCTTTCGCTGCACGTGGTGACCTCATTTGTGTTTTTGGGTTTCTGCACCAAGAGCAGGCCGGGGTATATTCCGCGGCGCTTCCTATCAATTGGCATTTTTAAAAAAGAAGAAGAAGAAAAAAGAAGAAGAAAAGAAAAAGGAAAAGAAAAGAAAAAGTAATTAAAAATCACTTCGAATCACAAAGAAGAGAAGGAAAAAGAAGAAGAAGAAATTCGAATCACGTCGAATCACAAGAAGGGAAGAGAAGGGAAGGGAAAGGAAAAAGAAGAAGAAGAAGAAAAACAGAATCACGTCAAATCACAAAGGGAAGAAAAAAGAAGAAGAAGAAGAAGAAGAAGAAGAAAAAAGAAGAAAAAAAGGGGAAAATTCGAATCAGTCAAATCAAAGAAAAGAAGAAAAAGAAAAGAAGAAAAAGAAGAAAAAAAGAAGAGGAAAATTACGAATCAGTCGAATCCGAAGAAGAAGAAGAAGAAGAAAAAGAAGAAGAAGAAGAAGAAGAAAAGAAAAATTACAGTATCACGTCGAACACGAAAAGAAAAGAAAAGGGAAAGAAGAAGAAGAAAAAGAATATAGTTAGTGTAGTAGTAAGTAGTAGTAGTAGTATAGTAGTAGAAAAGAAGTAAAAAAGGGAGAAAAAAGAAGGAGGGAAGGAAAGAAAATTACGAATAAATCGAACAGTAGCCTTCCCTGACATACTTTTAAAAATATTATTAACAACAATATGACAAAGCAAAGGGCAAAAGTGAGTCATTTAGTTAAAATTCGACCCCCGTATAAAAGGGACGGGAATTTTTCTTTAAAAATAAAACAATGTTGACTTTTCGGGTAAAGTCTGAAAAAAAATCTGTTCAATTATCTCAGCCAAACCTACTCCCTTTTCCCTCTCCCCCACCCCCTTCCCTTCCATGCATTAAAAAGTCCGTCCTTGTAGTACGAAGAGCCGCACTTTTCCCCTTTCCAAATGCCCTGTGATGGTAGCCCAATTCGGAGGGAAGTGGGGGAAAGGGGGATGGGGCAGGGGGGGCGGTCAGGGCAAGATAACGCGCCTGCCCTTCCTACAGTTTCTGGGTCAAGCAAACAATTGGGAAAGTAAAAATATTCGAATTGAGCCACGTGGGTAACGATCGGGTATCGTTTGCTTCCCGGCGTACGTTAAATTCATGTTTTGGCATTTTTACTTCTAAATTTAAACCCGTTCAGCTGACGATAGGAAAAATTATTTTTGGGGGCGTGCCAAAGAGGGTCTGTCCATGAACACGGCGGGGGTCACTCCCCCGAGCCGAAGGAGCCTAACCAGATTACCTCCCTTGGGGATTTCCGAACATCGTCGTTTGTTGGGAAAGTCTGTGGTGGGTGCGTTCAAGGGATGAACGTTGAATGGACAAAATAAGGCTCAAAAACGGTGCCGTCGCCCCCGGGGCAGTTATGGTCAACAATGACAGAGGTCACAGCGAATTGTATCCCCGGGCATGGTGGTTAAAAGATGCCGTGTTTCCCATAGGGAGATCAGCAAAAAGGCAGTGTCTCTTCTGGTAGGTGGCCTTTTTGGTGGCCTTTGTGCGTGCCGGAGAGGGGATGCGGCGTGAGACCTGGATTACAGCTCTTTTTCGGTAAAATGATGAGAGGAGATATTTCAAAAAGAGGCTGCAAAAAGAGGCCCGTGGAAATAAATAATGAACAAAAAGGAAATGACTAATCAACAATTTTTAACTTCAAAAAATAATCTGGAGGATGTGAAAATCGATGCAATTGATTTTCCCCGTAAACTGTTTTGGAAAGCAGTGTTTTCTGCCTCACCCCGGGTTTCTTTTCCCACAAAAGAGTTGCTTTTTCAGGGAAAGACAGCTTCCATTTTGTGAAACACGCTAAGCGGCGCTCACACACCCTCTAAGCACACACACAAAAAAACACCCCCCCCCCCCCCCACACACACCCCACCACCACGCAAAGCACGCACGACCACGCACGCACGCACACACACACACAGCACGCACGGCCCCAAACACACCCCACACACAACCCAAAACACACACCACACAGAGGAGAAAGGAATTGGTGCTG
>JAMYXO010007191.1:0-12440 GCA_033310375.1 Conus canariensis
TTGCGCCCAGTAGTTACAAGAAGAGAAGTGACTGATTGCTTGTTCTTCGTTTCGAATTGTCCCAAATGTTGGTTAATCTTGCCTGAAGAAGAAGGCCAAAGAAGTCTCGAAACGCGTCGTGTGTTGTTTTGTCTTTTGTTGCCCCTATCTTTTTTCTTCTTGTCCAACGTACAGAACAGTTCTTTCTCTGTTAGGTTTGTGTCAGTTTCCGCCTGCAGTCATCTCACTATCAATTTTTTTTCTTCTTTTTTGCGCGCTTTGTCAGCAAAGATTGCACAAACACTACAAGTTCATTTTAACCACACGTAGTAAAAGGGGTGAAATATGTGGCCCAGCGACAATGCCACTAATGCTTGGAGTTGATCTAACGGGGATGCATGATCATTCAGCGAATTCATTACAACTGAAAACACTTTCTATCGAAAAGAATATTGAACATTTTCAGACAGGAGAAGTATTTGTTTTTTCTTTCATTTATAACTTCAAATTCCTTTGCTGTATAAAGTAGTGTTTCTACACGTCAACTGAATTAAAGGGAAGAGAATATAGATTCTTGCCGGTACCGTTATTTTTTTTTTCCTTAAATTTGTTGTTGTTGCTATTTTGGTGTTTTAACATCAGGGCAGCTTCAAATCACACTGTGGATGAGAGTCCTGCAGATATGAGTTGGGCCACAGAAAGGGAAATAACTACAAAAGAATTATAGTGGTACGCTCCGACGTACGGACAGGCACAAATATACGCAGCTACGTACGCATGCATGTATGCACACACACACACACACACACACACACACACACACACACACACACACACACACACCACAACACACACACAACACACACCGCGCGCGCGCGCGCGCGCGCGCGCGCCTGTTTTGAATAAACAGACTGGGCGTGTTTCTGGACGATGAGAGCCCACTAGACAAGACAACTGACGTGATCTCCAGCTACATCAACTTTTGCGTGGGCATGGTACTACAGACAATGGAGATCAAGCTGTACCCAACTCCAAGCCCTGGATCACCAAGGACCTGAAACAGCTGCTGAAAGAGAGAAAGTCAGCTCTGAAAGAAAAGGACACCAGGAATATGCAGCTCACCTAGAAGAAGATCGACAAGAGGATCAGGGAGGAGAAGAAGTACTCTGCAAAACTCGAGGACAACTTCCGGCAAGGTGACTCCAGGAAGTGCTGGCAGAATATCTCTGCCATAACAGGGTACAGGCCCAAGAAAGCTGAACTGAGAGCAGATGATGAGAGGAGATTGGCCAATGTACTGAATGTGTTCTACACACGTTTTGACCAGCGGGACTTCAGCATTGAGCAGCAGCGAGCCATGGACACGGTGCCCCGGCTCCCTGGATCCCCAGTGACCATCAGTGGAGAGGACGTCCGCAGACTGTTCAGGAAGCTAAATGTCATAAGTGCCTCTGGTCCGGATAGCATCAGCAGTAGGACTCTGAAAACCTGCAGCAACTCCTTGGCCCATGTCTTCAAAGAGCTGAGAGAAAGTTTAAATGTCTGTTCTTGACCAGCAATCTTATTTCGCCCGCAAACCCCCCTTTTCACATAATCAAATTCTCTTAACCAAAAAAGAATAGCTAAAACCCTACAAAATTAACAAATCTAATCGCGTGAAAAGTGGGGTTTCCGGGCAAAATAATTTTTCTGCTCTAGAACCGCACATTTAAACTTTCTCTCTGATTAACTAACAGGCACTGTGTTTGGTGGGACAACTTGCAACTCTTCGCGAACAAACGATCTTTTAGGGGCAGGCTTTTTAGAAGAAAGAGTCTCTCTTAAATAATACACGGGAGGGGCTGTTTTCATAATTCTTTCAACTTCATATACGTCTACGCTCCATATAGGGTCTGTGGCTCTAATTCTAACATCGCCCTCTGCCTCTCCAGGCGCATACAAGTATCTTACTTTTAATCCAAACGACAAGAGTTTCTGATTACTTTGGATGTCTTCAGTAATGCTAATTTTTTTTAGTTTGATCGCGTTCACCGGCTTAAGGCCCGTTGCTTTAAATTCTTCGTTGTTCATGGCGCGTAAGACTGCTGGCAGGTATCTATACTTTCTCTCTGATTAATCTTCTATCTCAAGCACCACCAACAAATCAGAACAAACAACCGGCCTTCCATCTTGGTTAGTTATTTTTACACACACTGAATTTATAGACCCTTCAACTAATTCTTTAAATTGACTGTTTTCACCAAATGTATATGACTGATAATCGCAAAACCCCACCTTAGTTGATGGGAGTGCTCTTAGAACTGTAGATGGCTGGCCATTATACAAATTAGTGTTTGTTTTTAATTCGCTTAAATGAACATACAACATTGGATTAATTAGAAAATCGGATGGCCTACTGCCTACATATTCATATAGACCGCTTTCTATATACGCGTGTGTATTAATACGATAGGTTTTACCACTATCATAAAAGCCTAAAATTCGAGCAAGGCCCTTGGGAAAAACGTACTCCCTTTTGTCTTTATGTTTTGGTAAAAATATAGTAATTATAAGATTTGCCTCATTAATTTCTAACCGCATGTCAAATTTGTTAAATGCTTCTTTTAAAGAACAAAAGCTGTAGTAACCATCAGGTATTTTTAAACGTTTTAAGCGATTGCCCCCCTCATCATAAATATCTATCCAATTATTTTGGGCCTTTTCAGATATGTTAAACCACCTTATTTTAAACCTAAGTTCTCTAAGAGCAGCCCTACACTTCCCGCCTTTATTGTCAACTGAATACTTTAAAAACACGCGCTGGTTTTGCTTGGTTATATAAAGGAACATCCTTTTTAAATCCTTTTTTAAAAAAATATTTAAAAATGGAACCTTTTAAATATAATGAAAGTGCCACTTACGACGTAGGAGGGGTTTATGAGCCCAAATCTTTGGACTTTAGTAACCTAACCATCGCAGTGGATGAATCATATGGCTTTCTAATCAGACTTGTAAACCCACTAACTAGATATTTAAATCCTCCAATAAAGAGTGATAGAGTGCCATCAGCATGGTCAACTCATCCCATGGCTTTTTATCAGAATCAGTTAAATTTTGCAGTTTACTGCTCAACCACTGGCTGCGGTGTTTCATATACAAACCATTTATACCACCCCAATCTCTTAGTAAGGTCAGTATATAACTTTCATGTTTATTATCAGTATAGACGCATACTAACTGAACTACAAGTACCCCTCCCCAACGACAACGCGTTTAATCCATTCAACAGCCCAATGGACAATAATGCATATGAAAGAATCTGCAACGAATTTAACATTAAACCTTCAACTGACTTTAGACAAAAGTTAGACCGCAATCATGGGATGGGCACATTGTATTTGTGGGGCGAGCATAGAGAATATGATTATGACTACTGGCCCGGCCACACCTCTTTTAAGCCAAACTCCCAAGTTAGATTGGGATCAATAGAACAAAAACACCCCAATGCTTGGGCAACATTTATCTTAGATGAAAGTAAAGGCCTAACAATGCCAGGAGTGCAAAGACTTAATGACTCCATACGCACGTACGTTTGGTGCCTTTTAGGAGCGCAAGCACAGACCAAGTCTAGCATAGTGGATCAATCTACAGGCTTTGACGCCAGAAAACAATTTCTAGCCAATTTAGAAGATGCTATTAACTCTGCTGTTGATTTGCCTTCCAGCATACAAAGGTACCAAAACGTTCTTTCGCATGCTAGGTCAAAGGTTGACTTTGTTGTGGGTCATGGATTATACATGCTGCCTTCTGACCTTAGACTACAGATTGGCATGATACAGAATTATAATAATGAAATCCTCATAGCTGGAGACGACCAAAACTTAGGACACAATCAAGGCTTAAACACAAGGCCCGCGCCAGCCATTTTAAAAAAAGTATCTAGCCCTGAAAGCGACCCCCCACCAGTTATAAGCAGCCCACAGCCAGAAAGCAGTCCACCGCCTGTTGATGTACCTCACCCCGACAGACACACTAGCGAAAAGACAGCCCTTGTTGTGTTTTTAACTTTTACTGGACTGGCTATACTTTATTTCACTAAAAATTAAACCGGCAGCCAGCACTCCTAACGTCCACAGATGGTCAGCCATATAACCAGCCACTTTGCCTATGGTAGACAAAACCCAACTAACAACACTGCCTATTATGCCAGGCAGAGCATCAAGCGCTTTGACAGCTAACTTCTTTAATAGGTTTGCTAGATGGTGCAGTTGTTTTCTAATCCAACTTTTACCGGGCTGAGGCGTTGGAGGAGCTACTGGCCCTGTTGGCGCACTGCCAGTTAATGCATAAACCAGTGTAGAGATAGCAAACCCAACGGCTGTTAATATACTAACTATTGTAATCCCCTGCTCTCTGAACAGAGCCCTTTATTCTTTCTGCTAGCGTAGTATTTTCATAAATCATTTTGTCTATAGTTTCTCTGATTCTGCTTATTTGGGTTGCTATTTTTTCTCTGTTAATATACAACGCTGCTAACCTGTTTGCCCTTTCTATCATTAAATTCTGTATTTTCGCCTGTATTCTAGCCTTTTCTTCTGTCCTAAATTGTTATCATCTGCATTAGCCAGTTTATTTTTTTCTTCTTCTATCTCTCTCTCTAACACATTAAATTTTGCCAAATTGTTCTTTAGTTCTTCGTTTATAGTTGTTAAAGCAGACTTAATAGCCAAGAGTTCACGCAGAGCAGCTCTAATATCCCTGAGTTCACTCGTAGACAATGGAGGTTCATCAATTGATTTTAAAGCTGTTTCTTCTTCAGGACTCAGCTCACCTTCTCTTTGCCTAGGCAATTGAGAACCGCCAATTGTTTCTTCATTAAAACTCGTCTCAATTTCTGTTATTGCCTCATCCGCTCTTGAACCTAAATCCTGAAAAGAGACGATTTCTATTTCAGATCGTGTTGGCAACGTCCGCCCCAAGTTCTGTAAAAGTCTAACAGCATCAGACCTTAGATTTAAAATATTTAATCGTTCTGCATCAGCAGCAGGGAGTCTTTGTTTAATTGTATTTAGACTTAAAAACCTAGTTGGGTTTTGCACTGAAGTAACTCTTACACGGTCCACTTTAGTTTTTATATACAAATGGCCGCCATCTTCTTCAAAATCGTTAGGATCGAGCACGTCTGGCAGCCCTCGTCCTATACTTTTATAGAATGATTCAATTCGTTGTCGCAATAGTTCTTGACGGGCTTTAGGGAGTGAAGAGCCTACTCCTACAAGTTCTTGACGAGCTCTAAGGAGTACAGAACCTGCCCCTACATCTTGAGGCTGTCTAGGGAGTAAAGAACCCGCTCCTTCAAGTTCATCTTGTATTGAACGGCCCGATTCTGTTTCATCTTCTTCTTCAATAGGTTCAATCGCGTCAAAATCTTCATCAGCCATATTTATATATTTATTATTTTTTGTTTTATAAAAAATGAACCCATACGGTTGCGACCTCGATCCATTCAGAAAAGCGAAGGAGCCCCATGGCATAAAAGGCATAAGACAGACTGTGCGCGTTGTAAATAATCCATCAACAATTGAGCCCAATGAAAAGTTAACAGTAAGATTTAGTGACCTCGGGCCTGACGATGTTATAATGCCAGGCACTGCCAAGCTATTATTCAAAATAGATATTGAGTCGGCGGATCCTAATGCTACTGTTGTTGCTAACCTGGGCAGGGCCATCATTAAAAATATGGTAATTAAACTGGAAGGTAGAGAATTCTTCTCACTGAGTAGCGCAGACATTTTTAATCTCTATTCTGATCTGTGGCTGCCTAGAACAGAAAGAAAAGACAAAATCTTTCAGGGAATCCAGAGTCCAAACGGCCTTAAGCACAGGCTTAATGCTGCAGATGCAAAGGAAGACGAGGGAGACCAGGCAATAGCGCGAGCATTTAAGAACAGATTTTGCATCCCTCTAGATTTTGAACTGTTAAAAACCCATCAGCCATATTACCAAGGCGCACTAAGAGACAAACTTACTTACGAACTGACATTCAATGACAGCGGGTCTGTTATTCTATCAGATGACCCAACAGCTAGATACACTGTCAGTAACATCTCTCTTAATTTTGATGTTGTTACTAACCCTGAACTGGCTAGAATAATCTTAAACCAGTATAAAAGTAGGGCGGTTGTTTACTTTGAAAGAGTTTTACACCACAGTCTAGCGATTAAAAACAAGCAAGACGCCGTCTGGGAAATAGCTATAAGCAATTCTTTAAGGTCCCTAAAGGGGTTCTCTTGCTATTTACTAAACCCCCGACCCCTTTTCAGAGGGAATCTGAGGTGTTTTACAACCCAAAAATTGAACAGTTGTCTTGCACAGTAGATGGCAAGCCTTTTCAGCTGTATTCGGCCGGACTTTTACCCGACCAACACTTTGATGAAATAAGAAAACTGTTTGCTGGAGGCAGACAGACAAGCCCCACAGCCGATCATGTGTGTAAAAAACTTCACCTTCACGATGTAAGACTCGAAGATTATCTAACAGACAAATATGGACTATGGCTGGATTTTAGATCCACGTATGACAACAGACTGCACGGGAGTGGAAGAAGGGTAGGGTCAGATGGCATACTCATACAGATTAATAAGGAAGAGGAGGAGAATGGCCAGATACAAATGCACGTTTTTGTGGTTTATGACGCCCAGCTGAACATTGAAGAAAATAGACTGAAAGAAATAGCCTATTAAAACAGATGGATAGTTTGAACTTTTTGCCTAAAGACCCGCACTGCTCGCTTATTTGTGGGATTACTGGGTGTGGGAAAACTGTCTTCGTGCTTGATTTGTTACAAACAGTCTACAGGTTTCATTACGAGTACATTGTTATATTCTGCACAACCATTACGCACAACAAGTCTTACAAAGAAAGGCAGTTTGTTTGGACAGACGAGAATATATTTTTAGTTGATCCTACTGACAAGCTAAGCGACTGTTTAGAACATTACTATAGGCTATTTGAGGGAACCGAAACGCTGTTTATTATTGATGACTGTTCAGCCGAACAAGACATTGTTAAAAAAAGAAGGACTCTGTCTAAGCTAGCCTTTAGCGGAAGACACGCATTAGTTTCTGTTTGGCTCTTAACTCAAAAATACAATGCTGTCTTAAAAGACTTTAGATCGCAGTTAAAATCAGTCATCTTATTCTATACTAAGGACAGGGATAGTTTTGAAGAATGTTTAAGTGAAAACTATATAATCAGGGACAGGGATGAACTAAAAAAAATAAAAGAGCAGCTAGAAAAATCTAAGCACGCTAAACTATGCTTACGGACCGACCCACCAGTTCAATACGTTTGCTCATTATAGATTGTTTATTACAGATTGTTTACTATAGATTGCTCATTATAGATTGTTTATAATAAATTGTTTATAATAAAAAGAATGTCTCGAGGACCTGAATCAAAAGCAGAGTTAGCTCCTAAATGCGTTGCAGTAGAGATAAAAGATCTAGCAGATACAACTGACTTTGATCTAATAGGAGTGACAGGAAATGTTTATGGATTTGAGTACACCGACGATGGCGTTTACAAACGAATAGAAATTGAAGATAAAAAACGACAGCAATATCCTACCCTGGAAGAGATAAGAAATCTAAGGGCAAACGATTTTGGCAAACACGAATACAAACTTCATAAACGAGAGAATGCCTGGGCGTTGCTTCCTGACATTAACTGGGATTTAAAGTTTGAACTACGAAGCCCCTATGTATACTTTGATAAGAAAAACAATTTTAGAAAAGCTTTGAATGAAGGACACCTTCTTGTTAGCCTAGTCCCAGGATTACAACAGAAAAAGCAGATTGAAATAACTAAGCAGGGCCCTGAATATATGCTGCGTAGAAAGCAGTCCTTAGCTGAAGTGGGGGGTGACACCGCCGGCTTAGAATTTAATCCAAAACTAGAATCACTGCCTAAAAAAATGACGATGCTTTTTCGCTTATTTATTACTCCAAGGGAGTCTGATCCTAGTTTGCCAGAGCATACGTTAATCAGAGGTGTACAAATAAAGTCTGAAAACTTGGGCGGCCCTCTCAGGCTTGTTATTGTTATGGTTGACAAAGACTAAACTAACAGTACTTGATTTTTTTTTCATTAAGTATGTTGATTTTATTGGGGTTTTACTATGTGTGTTGTAGTGCTGTCAGATGGGTTAATTAGATGATATTTCAAGTATTAAAAAAAAGAATCTGGTATTAAAATGGTAGAAAAGATAGGTCAACAGTTTAGATTAATGCACATGGACTGTGCATTGAAGAGGAAATATGGTAAGTGACTTTATTAAGTATAGTGTTATGAGAAAGAAATATGCTAAAGCTTTAATGTCCTTTTATTATATATTCACACGGCTCTTCAGTTGTAGCCTGGCGCTGTAAGGGACTCTGGGTCGAGTGTTGATCGTTTTGTATTCCTGGAGTGGGGACTCCTTGGGAATGGTGGCTGGGGGGGTGGGGGGGGGTGGGGGTTCGGGGGGCGGGGCGGGGGTGTTCTCATATGTGAGTGGGGGGGGGGTAACGTGGGGGGGGGGGGAAGGGGGGGGGGGCGGGTGTGGGGGTGGCGTGTGTGTGGGTTCGGGTTTTTGTGTGGTTGCGTTAGCGGCAACCCGGGGTCGGGAGTGTGACTTGAGTGGGGGGAGTGTTGGGCGGTGGTGGTTTGGGTGGGGGTTGTTTGAACTGGGTTGTGTGTTTGTTTGTACGAGTTTTGTTGTTATTTTAGAGTGGATGATGGGGCCCTGAGGGTGGGGGGGAGAGTTTGAGATGAGGTGGAGAGGAGAGTATCGGTGATGTGAACGATATGTGTCCGGGTTGGGGACGGGGTGAGGAGTGGGAAGGCCTTAGGTGTGGAGAGCGAGGGAGAGAGGGATAAGGATTTGGGCCATGAGCGCTGTCGATGAGTCCGGGACGAAGAGTTGTGACCGGGAGATGAGAGAGGAGACGTGGTGTGAGGAGTGAGGGAGACGGGAGGGAGAATGAGAGGAGAGAGAGGACTGAGTTGGGGAGAAGCGAGTTGGGTTGGAATCTTAGTGTGTTGTAGTTTATGGATTACGGGTTTGGTCGTTGGTAAGGAATCAGAGGGGTGTGTTAGGTAGGAGAAGGAGTGTGAGAGAGGGAGGTGAGAGGTGAATTGGAGTGAAGTGGGGGGCCGAAGTGGTTAAGGTGTGTCGGTTGTTATTGTGTTGGGTGTGTTAAAGGTTGTGTGGGGATGTGGTAGGGGGGTGGTAATGGAAGGGAGAATGTTGTTGGACGTACGAGAGAGGGAGGGTGGCGTGGGGTGGCGAGTTTTGTGAGAGGAGGGGGGAGAGGTGGTGGAGAGTGGATGGTGAGGAAGTGGGGAGGGTTATATTCATTGTGTTGTGGTTTTCATATCTTATTGTGTTATATATTTGGGGGGGGGGGTTATTAATATGTAAAAAAATTTTTTTTTAATATGAGATAATTTTGATTGTTAAATCCAAAGAAAATGATAAAATAAGAATATGAATATGAAAAAAGTGAGAATGATAATAAGAAATTTTTATTAATATGAGATAAATAAATAAGATAGGATGTATGTATATTTTATGTTTTAAAATAGTTGAAAAAAAAGCTACAAGTGTGTGCAGGCTGGGATACGCTGGTGCTTATGAGACACCTATGAAGTGACAAGGGATGATTGAGAGGAGAGTGCATGAGATCGGTAGGAGGAGTTGAAGGCCTAGTACCATGGATTGACGGAACCGGGCGAGGAACGGAGGATCAAACAGGTAGTATGTGTGGGACGGAGAGGGTAGAGACAGGAGAGTGGAGAACGCCCAAGAAGGAGAGTGTAGTTATGTGGTGAGGGGGACGACTGGTGGTTCGACCTTATGAGAGCGGCTGAGAGAGACGAGTCTACACCGTGATAGGCTGACAGACACCAGCACTGAGTGATGATCGAGACGGAGATAGAATGGAGAGAGAGCGAGAGAGTGAGAAGGAGGGAGATGAGGACGCAAAGGAATAAGAGTGACGAGAGGAAGAGACGAGAGAACGAGAGAGGAGAGGAGGAGAGAGATGAGGGGAAGGAGGGAGAGGACGGAGGAACACCCCGAGAGAGAGGAGAGAGGAGAGAACGAGGGAAGAAGGCGGAGATGGAGGCGTGAGAGGAAGTAGGATATGAGGAGGATGAGGAGAGTCGAGGGAGGAGAGAGGAGAGGAGGAGAGACGAGTCCTGACAAGGGACGATGGACAGGGACAAGATGGGGGCGAGATGCTGCCGCTGCTGAGGGGCGTGAGCTGAGTGATAGTGGAAGACTCGTAGAGAGTGGTCGATGTGCTCGACGATAGGAGATGGAACTTGTGTCTTTGCCTCGTAGCGATGGATGTAGATGTCTTAGCAGCTTCCGCCGCTTGTTGGATCGCCTGGAGGAGCATCCTGCCAAGAGATGCCTAAGAGAACGAGCTGCGGAGGGGGACGAATAATAAAGTAAATTGTGGGGTCAGGCGACGAGATTCTTTAGTGGATGGAAGGCGGGGGGCTCTGACTTCTGTTGGAGAGGCGGGGAGCTCTTGAAGAGACGAGAGAGAGAGCGGATGCGACAGAGACAAGGCGAAGGAGCTGTTCTTTGTGGTGGTGATCAGTAGAGTGAAGTGAGACCCTGTGGAAGAGAGCGAGAAGGCACGTGTAGGCATGGACGCGGACCAGCACACCACATCGTACTCGTGACGAGGGAGAGCCCCCGACGCCCCCTTGATGAACGTGAGTTGGTCGGGGATCGTAATGTTTGACCAAGTGTGATCCGCGTTATGAGCGCGCTGGTGGTCATAAAAAAAAATAAAAGAAAAAATAAAAAGAAGTGCGGAGGAGTTGTATGAAAAGAAAAGAAAAAGAAAAAATGAAAAAAAACGAAGATAAGAAAAAAAAAAGAAAAAAAAAAGAATAAAAATGAAAAAAAATAATGAGAATAAAAATAAAAAAAAAAATAAAGAGAAAATAGCCGAAAGAAGGTAAGATGTGTGTTTGTGATTGTGCCGACTCGGGTGAGTGGAGAGACGGGTGAAAAAAAAGGGAAAAAAAAAATTGGGGGGGGAAACCCCCACCCCAAAAAAAAAAAAAAAAAAGGGGGAAAACTTAAAAAAATTTTGGGGGGAAAAAAAAATCAAAGGGGGGGGAAAAAGGGGGGGGGAAAAAAAAAAAAGGGGGGAATTTTTTCCCCCCCCCGGGGGGTTTTAAAAGAAAAAAACCCCCCCTTTTTTTTTAAAAAAGGGGTTTTTAGGGTGGAAAATTTTAAAAATTCCCCCCTTTTTTTTGGGGGGGGCCAAAAAAAAGGGTTTGGGGGGAAAAAAATTTTTTTAAAAAAAAAATTTTTTTTGGGATGGAAAATTTTTTTTTTTTGGGGGGGGGAAAAAAAAAAAGGGGGAAAAATTTAAAGGGGCGGGGGGCTTTTTTTTGGGGCCCGGGGGAAAAAAAATTTGGGGGGGAAAAGAAAAATTTTGGGAAAAACCCCGGGGAAAAACCCCCTTTTGGGGGGGCCCCCCCCCCGGAAAAAATTTTTTGGGGGAAATTTTAAAGGGCCCCCCTTTGGGGGGGGCCCCCCCCAAAAAAAAGGGAAAAAAAAAAACCCCGGGGGGAAAAAAAAAAAAAAAAAAAATGGAAAAAAAAAGGGGGAAAAAAAAAAAAAAAAAAAAAAAAAAAAAAAAAAAAAAAAAAGAAAAAGCCCAAAAGGAAATTTTTTTTTAAAAAAAAAAAATTTGGGGGGGGGGAAAAAGGGGGGGGGAAAAAAAGGGGGAAAAAAAGGGGGAAAAAAACCCCCCGGGGGGGGGGAAAATTTTTTTTTGGGTTTTTTTTTTAAAAAAAAAAAAAAAAAAATGTTTTTTTTTAAAAAAAAATTTTTTAAAAAAATTTTTCCCCTTTTTTTTATTTTTGGGGTTGGGGGTTTTTTAAAACCCTTTTTTTTTTTTTTTCAACCGGGGTTTTTTCCCCCCCTTTTAAATTATTTTTCCCAAAACCCCCCCTTTTAAAGGGGGTTTTTTGGGGTTTTTTTTTTTTTTTTCCCCCCCTTTTTTTCCCCTTTTTTTGGGGTTTTTTTTGGTTTAAAAGGGGAAAAAAAAAAAAAAAAAAGGGAAAAAAAAAAAAAAAGGGGGAAAAAAATTTTTTTTTTTTTTTTTTAAAAAAAAAAAAAAAAAAAAAAAAAAAAAAAAAAAAAAAAAAAAAAATTTAAAAAAGAAATTTTTTGGGTTTTTTAAAAAAAAAAGAAAATTTAAAAAAAAATTTTTTAAAAAAAAAAAAGGAAAATTTTTTAAAAAAAAAAAAATTTAAAAAAAATTTAAAAAGGGGGTTTGGGGGGGAATTTTTTTTTTTTAAAAAAACCGGGGGGGGCCCCCTTTTAAAAAAAAAAGGGTTTTTAAAAAACCCCTCCTTTTTCCTTTTTCCCCCCGGGGGGGCCCCCCCCCAAATTTTTAAAAAATTTA
>JAMYXO010007192.1:0-12439 GCA_033310375.1 Conus canariensis
TTTAAAAGAATTTAAAGTCTTTAAGTGGGGAAATTTTTTTTTGGGGGGGGGGGGGGGGGGGGGGTATTCTGAGAAAAAAGACAAAAACTTTTAAAATATCAATGGTTGCTGTTGTTGCTATTGTTGTTGTTGTTGTTGTTTTTAGGCGGGATGTGTTTTTCCAGTTAAATCTGAAATAGACAAAGCCAACAAGGGCCCCGGGAAAAATAAAAAACAATCCTTTAGGATGTGTCTTTTCTTAGACGAAATTTCTGTTACTGGAAACGACGAAAACTATTCCAGGAAATGTGCTTCACCCCGGTAACTTTTTGGGTAAAAAGCCAGGGCAGGAGCCCAAAAAATACTTCCAAAAAACCCAAGACTTTGAAAAGATGGAGCCTCTCGGGAGGTACCCCAGAAAGGAAAAGACAGAATTTTCCCAGAAGAAAAAGGGAGTCTGTGTTTTTTCCGGGAGTCTGTTGGCGGTCCACTGATTTCAGTGAACAAAAAAATGTTGTTCCCGCCTACCCCAAGGTTTTTTTTTTTAACCGTTTCCCTTTTGTTCATTTCTCTTTTGGGCAGAGAAAAAAATAAAGCAAGGGGAAACCCTTTTTAATAACCCTTCTCAAAAGATTTAACGTAACCCAAAGGAAAAAACCCATAAAATATGTTAAGATCCGTGACCGGATACGAATAAAGGGGGGACCAGGACCCAGATTGTAATAATGGTTCAGGTACACAACTGGCGGAGTTGCTTTTATACAAAGCAGTTTGTTTTCAGGGAAATTTTTAAAAACTTTATTTCATTATACGTCGACTTTTTCATATTTTCCATGTCCTTAAAAAAAATTAGGGAAAGTAACTCTTTAGCCCGTCCCTACAAATATTTCCCCTGAAAAAAAATCCTTTTGTTTTCACTCTGAACTGCTTAAGATCCGTTCCACCTTGGCGGAGGTCGCGCCCTCCTGAATGGTTTTCTAGTTCGCAGATGATTGTGTGTGTGTGTGTGTGTGGCGGTGCGTGTGTGGGTGTGTGGTGTGTGTGTGGTGCGTTTGTGTGTGTGTGTGTGTGTGTGTGGGTGGGGGGAGGGGAGAGAGGAGAGAGAGGAGGAGGGAGGGAGAGAGGAGAGAGCGTTCGTGCTGCATGGTTTCCTCAAAATTGTCTTCCCGGTTCCACTGTTTTTTCGTGAAAAAGCATTCCAGCGCTAACTATAAGTTTTTTCTTTTCGGGGGCAGACTGCCCGGCAACTGTAAATGTCGGGGAAAAATTTCAACTTTTTCTGTTCTTTTTTTCTTTTGTCTCGCCTCTCTGTCTCT
The DNA here is from genome assembly GCA_033310375.1 of Conus canariensis. NCBI lineage: Eukaryota > Metazoa > Mollusca > Gastropoda > Neogastropoda > Conidae > Conus > Conus canariensis. The sequence goes on from JAMYXO010007192.1 coordinate 1,296, forward strand.
TTAAAATATACAGGTACAGTGTAGGGCCACGCGATTCAACCAAAAAGGAAAAATTTTCGTGACTGCCGCCAGAAAAAAACTTCCAGAAAACCCAAATCTTTATGGGAGGGGACTGTAATGGGGGTAACTCTATATGATATGGCAAGAAAAAAAACAAAAAAAACAAAAAAAAAACCGTGCTTCAAATCGGACTTCCCAGGAGAGAGGTTTTTAAATGGGGAAATAAATCTCACTGGACAGGGGACAAAGAAGTTAAACCCCCCAGCAGTTTTCGTGACGGAGCTTTTTAAATTGGGAGGTAAATTTAATATGCAGAGGAACGTTTTTACAAAAAAATGTCTTTATGTGAGGAGCTTTTTTGGGAGGTAAATTAATAGGGGAAAGGACAAAACCGTTCAAAAAAAATAAAGTTTTAAAAGCAAAAAAACTTTAGTCAGGAGGAGATCTAGAAAAAAACATGAGCATATTTTTTAAGACAGAAGGGGCGGTCTTTGTGCGGTCGAGCCCATGGGGGGTTCCTGTATTCGGTAAACAAGAAGTGGTGTTCTTTTTGTTGTTCTTTTGCTTTCGTTTAAAATTTCTTCTTCCAGGTTCCTGTAGATGTATGAAAAATCTTTTCCGACCGGGGAAAGCAGGAGATTTCCCCTGCTTCACGGGAGGCTGTCGGGCTGTAAAATTGTGGACTTTTTTCGCTTTCTTTTTCTTTTCTTCAGCTGTCTGTTGTTGTTCTTTTTAATCATACATTTTTTTTCAATTTGTCAAGTACACGATTCAAGATTTCCAAAAAAAATTCTTCTGGATTAGCATGAATTTTGGATGCCGAAAAAAAAAAACAAACAAAAACAAAAAAAAAACAACACAAAAACAACTTTGTCAGTATTAGTAGGAATTTTCGATCATAGAAAATTTGGATTAATATGAAATTTCCCATACAATAAAACTTTTTCGAGTTCCCAAAAGATTTCGTTATGGAGTTTGTGATTGGCAAAAATTTTTCGATTACTAGGTAGGTTTTTTCGGGATTCATATGAAGGTTTGGGCTGTTAAGGATCGGAAACCCTTACACCACAACACACAAACCCCACACACCCACCCCAAAAAACCACAAAACCACATACGCACACACGCAGCACAACCGCAAAAACCCAACAAAACACACAAAAAACACACACCACACACACACACAAACCACACACCCACACCAAATAATTATATATTTTTTTTATTTTAAAAACCCCCCTATACTAGAACCGTTTGAAGCGTTCGCATGCTTTCTTTTAAGGAAGGGGGGGATGGGTAGGGGGGATGAAGTATAGGAAGACGGGTGGGCAGGACAGGAGGGGGGGGATGTGGCGGTTTTAGCAGGCAGGCACGGTTTTAAAATTGATGTGATAATGTTATAAAGCTGCAGCTGTCGGCGGGCATCTTTATCTGGTGAAAAAAGAAAATAAATTTAGATATAAAAATAAAACGGTTTTTACATGTCAGCAGTTTCCATTGTTTTCTTTTGGGGGTTTTCTTCTCTCTCTCTCTCTCTTCTCCTCTCTCTTTTCTCTCTCTTTCTTTTTCTTTTTTTTTAGGGGGCCAAAAAATACTGGGTAAGAAAAAAAAGCGGGTTATCGTTTGTGAAAATTTGTAATGCCCCCTTGTTTTCTTTTCCTTCTCTCCCCTTCTCCTTCTCTCTCTCTCTCTCTCTCTCTCTCCCCCCTGTCTAGTGTCGTCTGTCTGTCTGTCGCTGTTGTCTGTCTCTTGCTCTTTCCCTTTCTTCCCCCTCCCGTCCCTCCCCTCTCTCTCTCGTTTACTTACTTTTTCCCAAACAAACAAAGTTCATTTTGTTGTATTATTATATGTTTAACAGAAACCAGGGTTTTACATCCCGGTGGTTGATGTGTATACGGGTATCCTAAAAGTGGATTCGATGTGTGTGGGGCCAAAAGTTTTCGTTTTACAGTCTTGTAGAATGTTCGTAAATTTTATTAGAAAACATTTACAAACGTGATGGAATGAGCTTTAGCTGTAATAAGGTTTATTTTACGAAAAATTTTAAAAAAGAGTTTTGCCGTTGAAAAATTAAATTTAAAAAGTTACCTGATGTTTATTTTACCCACTGATTCGGTTTCGCTGTGGCAAACAAACTCATGACAGAAAAATTGGGCAGCGATTTGGAATCACGATGAAACGTTCTGTCGGGCTGTGACCGAAAGCCCCTTTGGGGATGAAAATTTTTTTGTAATGAAAAGTAACAAATTAACGACATTTTGAATCAGTTTATACCTAGAAAAATTTTCATTTACAAAGTCCCCTATTTAATATTGTCGTTTGCTTTGTGGTAGTAAGAAAGTGTTTCTAAAATTGCAAGTTTTTTTTTAAAATTAGTAAAGTTGGGTAACTTACATTCGTTGTTTAAATTTTAGGGAAAATTTTTGATGTTTGATTTGTTTCATTTCTATTTTTTTGATTCGTTTCAAGTCCTCCCTGCCAAAGGGGTCGCAGGATTAAATCTTTGAAATCTTTGAAATCTTTGTGTGGTGTTGTGTTATGTGTGTGTGCTCGTGGGCGTGTGCAAGCGTGCGTGAGCTGCGGTCGCTTTTGCATGAGTGCGTGCGTGCTTGGTATGCTCCACGCGCGCACTCTCCCCCCCCCCCCTCTTCTCTTCTTCTTTCTTTTTCCTCCCCTTCCATCTCTTCTTCCCCCCCCCCCTCTCTCTTTCTCTCCCCCCTCTCTATCTTTCCCCCAAACTTTGTTTTTTCCGTCTTCTCTTTTTGTCCCCCCCCCCCCCCCTCTCTACTCTTTCGGTATGGTTGTGTGTGTGTGTGTGTGGTGGGGTGTGTGTTGTTGTGTGTGTGTGTGTGGTGTGTGCACGCACTTGCTTGTTTCGTGCGCCCCCGTGAAAAGAAAATCGAGCATAAATGTCTTTGATAAAAACGGGGGGAAGGAAAATTGAAAACTTTAGCGAGTACAATGCACATCTAGTGGCAATCAAACACTCTCTGTGGAAACTGGTCCAATTTGAGGCATCGAAAAACAAACTCAAGGCACAAACATGCCTGTTGTTAGTTGGAGTAACATGTAGCAAAAAAAAACACTTCCCAAAAACACTGTGTTTTCCCCAAAGAAGTACGCGCGCGGCACGTGTTGTGTTGTGTGTTGGCGTGGTGCGTGCGTGCGTGCGTGGTGCGTTGTGTGTGGTGTGGTGTGGTGTGTGTGTGTGTGCGCGGCGCGCGCTTTAAAGTGTGATCATCGTTGTTTACAAATCATGACCCTGCCCACGCCTCTATCTATTCACTGAGAGATGAAGGCGGTTTCGGGTCAGGGAGGGGAATGTTTTCTTTCCCGGGTCTTTTTGTTTCTCCCTGTGCGTCAAGACTGTGTGTTTGAGGCAACATAATGCGCCGGGGCGATTGGTAGGAAGGAACTTAGGAAATTGACAGGCGGTCTTAAGAGGAAATTCCCTCAGACAAGTCTTCGGCCCTGAAATCCCTTTCACTCTAAAGGGGGCCCCGGGCCCCATCCGGTTTGATCCAGACGCCTTCTACTTTTTTTCCCCTGGCGCTGGGGGTTCGAACCTTTTGGATGGGTGGGGTTCCAAGGGTGCCGTTTTAGCAGATGTTTGACACCCGCTAAAGATTCAATTATTCCGTCTCTGGGGGTTTTTGCATTAGCTCCGTGGATTTAGACAACAAACGCCAACTAACTCCTTTCCCCCCCCACTGCACCTTTCCCCCTCCCCCGTCTTGCCTCGTTTGGGTACATTTGCATTCAATTTTCATTCCCTTACCGTCGGGGGAAAGTTCGCTATTGGCTTTTTTGATTCCTGTTTTTGCAAAAATGGATAGCGAGCCTGAGCGCGCAAGTGTTGAAACGGTTTTTCTAAGAGGTCCCCCCTTTTCCCGTTTCCTGTTCCCTCATCAACCCCCCCCCCTTCCATCCCTTTCCCCTTCTGTCCCCCCCCCACCACTCCCCCTCCCCTTTTCCCTTTCTCCCTCCCCCCCCCACCCCCAATCCCTTCCTTCCATATCCCTCCCTTTCCCCCCTTTTCTTCCCCCCCTTTCCCCCCCCCTCTTTCCCCAATCTGGTCCCCCTTTGTTCCCAAACCCTTTCCCCCTTCCCCCCCCTGTTTCCCCCCAAAACCCCCCTTCTCTTAACCCTCGTCTCCCCGTTCCCACTCCTCCTTCTCTTCAACCCCCGTCTCTCTGTTCCCCACATCCCCTTCCTTCAACCTCGTCTCTTGTTCCCCCTCTCCTTCCCCTTCAACCCCCGTCTCCCCGTCCCATCCTCCCTTCCCCTTCAACCTGTCTCTTGTTCCCCCCATCCCCTCCCCCTTTTCCTCTTAACCCTCGTCCCTGTTCCCCACTCCTCCCCCTTCCTCTTCAACCCCCGTCTCTCTGTTTCCCCCAAACCTCCTTCCTCTTCAACCCTCGTCTCTCGTTTCCCACATCCCCCTTCCTCTTCAACCCCCCCGTCTTGTTCCCCCCTCCTCCCTTCCCCTTCAACCCCCGTTCTCTGTTCCCAATCCCCCCCCCTTCCCCTTCAACCCCGTCTCTCTGTTCCCCCCATTCCCTCCCTTCCTCTTCAACCTCGTCTCTCTGTTCCCCCCATCCCCCCTCCCCTTCCCCCTTCAACCCCCGTCTTCTGTTCCCCCCTCCTTCTCCTTTTTTCAACCTCGTCTTCCCGTTCCCCCCCCTCCTCCCCCCCTCTTCAACCCCCGTCTCTCTGTTCCCACATCTCCCTTCCTCTTAACCCCCGTCTCTCTGTTCCCCACATCCCCCCTTCCCTTCAAACCTCGCTCTCTGTTCCCCCATCCTCCCCTTCTTTCCCCCTGTCTCTTGTTCCCAATCCCCCCTTTCCCCTTTAACCCCCGTTCTCTGTTCCCCACCTCCTTCTCTTAACCCTCGTCTTCTGTTCCCCACTCCCCCTTCCTTTCAACCCTGCTCCCGTTCCCCCATCCCCCTTTCTTCAACCCTGTCTCTCTGTTCCCCCCATCCCCCCTTCCTCTTCAACCCGTCTCTCTGTTCCCAAAACCCCCCTTCCTCTTAAAACCCCCGTCCCTTTTCCCACACCCCTTCCCCTTCAACCCCCGTCTCTTTTTCCCCCCATCCTCACTCCCTTCCCCTTCAACCTCGTCTCTCGTTCCCACATCCTCCCCTTTCCCCTTCAACCCTCGTCTCTTGTTCCCCATCCTCCCTTCCTCTTCAACCTCGTTCTGCCCATCTTTTTTCCCCCCCTTGGGAAATTTTTAAAAGGGAAAAAAAGAAAAAAAAGAAAAAGAAAAAACTAAAAACAAAAAAAAAAAAAGAAAAAAAAAAGAAGGGAAAAACAAGAACAAAAAAAAAAAGGGGCTGAAACCGGGGGCTTTGAAAATTTTTAGTTAATGATCTAAAAATTTAGCGATTTTTCCCGGTGAAAAAAAGCGGGGTGTTTTTTTTTTTCCCCAAAAAGATAAAAACGTCCCCAAAGGGAGGACTTTTTTGATTTAAAAAAAATTTTTTTTGACTGTGTTTTGTTTCCCAATAAAAACTTTTCTTTTAAAAATTTCAGAAAAATTTAAAAAATTGAAAAAAAAAAAAAAAACAAGACAGAAATCCCAACGTTTCCGGGGCAAAAGAGCGTTTTTGTGCCGAAAAGTTTTAACGAAAAAGTCCCCAAAAAAAGGTTTTAAAGGGCCAAAACTTTTACAAATTTTCCCCGCCCCTTTATTTTTGTTTTTTTGTTGTTGTTTTTTGTTTTTTGTTTTTTGTTTTTTGTTGTGGGGTGTTGTGTGTGTGGGGTGTGGGGGTTTTTGGGGGTGGTTGGGGTGGGGTGGGGTGGTTTTGTGTTTTTTGCTTTTTTTTTTTTTTAAAAATTTTGAAATACTCCCCCAAAATAGTTTTTTTTTTTTTTTTTTTTTTTTTTTTACAAAAAAAAATGTTTTTTTTTCTTTAAAGGGCCCCTTTTGGGTTTCCCTTTTAAAAGGGGGGTATACGTAAAATAACGTTGATAATCCCTTTTCCAAAAAAAAACCTTGCCCAAAACATTTCCCCAAAAAGGGAAAAGGGTTAAAAAAAAAGAAAATTTCAGAAAATTTCTTCTTTTAAACTTTTACAGGGAAAAACGCCCGCCCGCCTTTTTTTAGTTTTTCATTTTTCGACGGGGCCCCTTAAAAAAACAACTTGAAAAATGAAAAAGGGTTTTAAAAAAATTTTTGCTGAAAAACATGTTGGGCCCCAAGTCACTTTTTCAGGATTAAAAAGGGCAAAATGAACCCTTTAAATTTTTTTTGGGTTATTACAAAAAGGAAAAGACCTTTCACAATCTTTTAAATTGCTAAAAGCTGAGAATGTGCATAAAACCGAAAAAACCAAATTAAAATGGTTTATGAAAATTTTAAAAAGTTGTCCCAATTTTCCTGGGGCAAATACTTTTTGGGAAAAAATGCATAGGAAATTTTCTTCTGTAAATAAAAAATTACTGCGAAATTTTTTAAAAAATGTGGTTCCCCTTTTTGCCCAAATGCTATCGGGAAATGTTTTGCCGAAAAAAAACGAAAAGAAAGCTTTTTATCACCGATTTCCCCGATTTTTCCCCTACAAAACCAAAGCCGTATTGTACAGTTTTTTTGCCCTTCATTTTTCCCGTTTTTTTTTTTCCTCTGGCCATCCAACCCTTTGGATGTATAGGGTTTTTTAAGGCAATTTGGGGTTTTCCCCCTTTTGGGGTTTCCCTTTCCCCCGAAAAAAATACATTTTTAAACCCTTGAAAAAAAAATAAACCCGGAAATCCCAAATTTTTCCCAATCCAAATCTTTTGGTGTTTTAATAAAAACCCCCAAAAAATTTTTTTTTAAAACATACACATGAATTTTTTTCCAAAATGACAGAGCGATTTTAAACCCCTAGCTCGCAGCCTTTTGGGTGGGTTTGGCATAAATAATCTTTATAGGTTTAGTGATAATTTCCCTTTAAAAAAAAATTGCCCCCCGTGTAAAAAAATAAAATTTAATATCTTTTAACCGGGGCCCCAAATGTTAAAAAACAGATTTTCGTGCAGCCCCTTTTTAAAATCTTCTTCATTTACCAAAAGTCCACTTTCTTCGGGAAATCAGTTAAAAAAAACCTTCCCCTTTAAAAAAAAATTTTTTTCCCGTCAATTCAAAGGGACAGAGCCTGAATGTTTAAAAAGAAAGTAAAAGAAAAAAAATGAAAATATTAAGTTTAATTTTCCCCTAAAATTGCAAAGCAATTTAAAGGGTTTTCTTTTATTTTTTTTGGTCCCAACAGGGAATTTTTCCCCAGGATTTTTTTCAAAACCTTTTTTTTTTTTTTTTTAAATTTTCCGGCAAAAAAAAAATGAAAAGTTTTGGGTTTTAAAAAAAAGGAAAATAAAAAAAAACAAAAAAAAAAAAGAAAAAAAAATTAAATTTAAAAAGGAAAGGGGACTCAAGTAAAAATCCTTTGAAGAAAAGAATGTAGCTTTTTTTCTAGATTGGGAAAAAAATTTTAGTTACAAATTTTTAAATTTTCTTTTGGGGGCAGGAAAGAAAATTTTTTGTCTTTACCATTTCAAAAAAATGGGAAAAAAAAAAAAAAAAAAAAAAAAAACCCCAAAAAAAAAAAAAAACAAGTAACCCGGGAAAGATTGGGGGGTTTCTGCTCGTTTCTTTTCATTCAAAAAGTTTTTTTGAAAAAAACCATTCTGTCTAAAAAATGTTATATCTAATTTTTTTTAAAAAAAAAAATATTTTTCTTTTTCTATTTATTCTTAAAAAGGTTTGAATTAAAAAGGGTGGTAAATTTTTCCACTGGTTTACATTTGAAAAAAAAAAATTTTGAAAGGATTATAATGAATTTAAAGGACATGATTTGACTTTGTTTTCTTTTCATAAAAAATAGCAAAAAACTTTCTTTAAAAAAAGGTAAAGCATTTTCTGTGCTGGATTGATACATGTTTCTAACTCCCCCCAAAAAAACTCTTACATGTGGACATGCCCATAACAGTGATTAATACGTCTCCAATTTTTACAGAAAGAACAATCCTCAGAGTTAACAAACATTCATGTTTGCAAGGATGAATTAGTTGAAAATATTGGGTGCAAAATTTTCTTATTTGGAACCTTTTCAGTTTGATCTCTTGTATTTTCTTGGCCTTTGATAAAATTTTTTTCCCTTTTTAACTCTTTTTTTTCATTTTTTCTTCCATCTTTTACAATTTTTGGTTTTTCAAATTTGTCCTTTAGCATATCAAATAAAACTTCGTCCTTTTGGGGATGGAAATATCTTAAGCGTTTTTGTGATCAATGCAATGAATCGTTACGTTAAGGGGTTATCCTGTCTTTTTTGATATAGCAACGATAGCCCGCACATCCATTATAAGTGAAAAAACGACGTTAACCCCAATTTTTTTTGTTTAAAAAACTGTTCATAGTAAAAAAGGTTCCATCATCTTTAACAAATCTCTAATCAGAAAAAATCCTTGTCAGCCCATCTTTTTGTAGTAAATGATTCTTTGCCTATCCAAATATTTGTATTATAGAAAATAGGTTCCAAAAGAAAACATTGTTTTTTAAATATTTACCTTTTAAAGCTAAAGTTTTTATGTTTCGAAGACATTGATCCAAAAAATTGCTTAAAAAGTTTTTTTCCGCAGGTATTGGGGGCCCCAAAAAAACTAATTTAGCTATTTCGGATAAATTGTTGTGATAAACTTTTCCATTGTGATTACTTTTTTTTTTCAGTCTTCGAACCCAGCGATTTTTTAATGCTGTTATGCATCCAAAAAAGGGGAATTCCAATCCACCTTCTTAATTTTTTTACAGCTACTTTCCTGTTGATTCTATTTTTTTCCTACTCCCAAAAAAAACAAACACGAGATTTGTATTGATTCTATCAATTGATAGGGGGGATTTGGAGCAACACCATAAAAATAAATTTTTTACAGAATTAAAAACTTGAAACCGCTACCCTTTCCCAAAGGGGTTATGTTTCGTACTCAAAGATAGTTTTTTTTTTTGTTTTTGCTCATTTGGATTCCCCACACCTTTTTTCCCCTTTGCCATATGTGGCATTGAAAAAAGTGCCCAAAGCGACTTTCTAGCAACAAAGTCCCCTTTTCCCCCGTCTCCAATATGCAAGAGTCCAAGGGGCCAATCTGGAGAAACAAAAAGAAAACTACGGATTTTTATAACAAAAACAAAGATAAATTGCATGCGCGCGCGCACACGCACGCACGCACGCATGCACGCCAAAAACACACACCAAAACAACACACACACCACACACACACCAACACACACACAAAAACACCACACAAAAATCCATCAACAAAACGCGTTTTCTCTCTCCTCCTCCCCTCTCTCTCCTCTCCTCCTTTTTCTCTCTCTCTCTCTCTTCTTCCTCTCGCTCGCTCTCTCGCTTCCCCCTTTCCCCTCCCCCCGCCAACACTCTCTCTCCGTTTTTATTTCAAAAGTTTTAATATTTTTGCAGCTTTTTCCAGACTTTAAACTTTACTACCGACCGACGGTTATAGTTTTCACCTGTCTTTGGTGCCCCTTGTGTCCCCGTCAGCAAGACGGAAAACTTTCGGAAACCGAATTTAAAAAAAATTTTGTGGGAAGATAGAATGGGGCCCTTGGGCAAAGCCGCTCAAAAATGGGACCCGACCTGCCGCAGATCCGGATCAAAAAAGGCGGATCCAGGACCAAGAAAAAGGTTCGGAAAACAGGGGAAACAGTTTCCACGAAACTTGACGAAAAATGGAAAAGTGGACATCGAATTCATCCGCTTTCGGGAAGCATGGAGCATTGGAGGGTGTGTGGGGGGGTGTGTGTGTGTGTGTGTGTTGTTTGGTGGTGTGTGTGTGTGGTGTGTGCGCGCCGGTTGGGGTGTGTTGTAGTTTTGGGGGCGCCGCGCGTGTGGTCGTGTGTGTGCGTATTGGTGTGTGCCTTGTGTGTGTTTTTGGGTGTGTGTGTTTTGTTGTGTGTTTTGTGTGTGGGTGTGTGTGTGTGTTGGGGGTGTTGTGTGTGTGTTGGTGCACGCGCGCGCGTGTGTGCTGTGTGTGTTTGCGCGCGCAAGTTATGTGTGTGTGTGTGCGTGCGTGCGTGCGTGCTGTGTGTGTGTTTTGCCCGCGCGTGTATATGGTGTGTGCGTGCGTGCTGCGTGCGGCGTGCGTGCGTGCGTCGTGCGTGCTTGGTGGGTGTGTGTGTGGTGTGTGTGGGTGTGTGTGTTGTGGTGTGTGTGTTGGTGTGGGGTGTGTGGTGCGTGCGCGCATGGTGTTATTAGACACTTTTAGTCAGGGGATCTGGGAAAAATAATCAAATCACGTTCGTGATACTTTGGCAAGCAGATGGTGCACTACACACACAGAGTTTAACATGTTTCCCCCCGGGGACTTTTACGGTACATTAATTTCGCAAGCCCGGGGTTTAGGATCGCCATTTTAAAAAAAGGCCCTTTGGAATTAAGCACCAGGTAATTGATAAGATCCACCCACCCACTCCCCCCTCTCTCTCTCTCTCTCTCTTCTCTCTTCTTCTCTCTCTCTCTTCTCTCTCTCTCTCCAACCCGTTCCACTGCTATATCTATCCTAATCAGTTTACTTTTTTCAAAAATGCAGCATCTACTACTCTGTTGTTCAGTTGTTTCTGGAAAGACATTAATACACAGCACACCCATGCACGTCTCTCTCTCTCTCTCTCTCTCTCTCTCTCTCTCTCTCTCTCTCTCTCTTCTCTCTCTCTCGCTGTACACATAAGTCTGTGCAAACATGTTTGTGTAGAGGGGCGTCCATGAGTGAGAGCGTGCATGTGTATGAGAGAAAAGAGGGGAGTGAGAGAGAGAGAGAGAGAAAGAGAAAGGAGAGAGAGAGTGTGTGTGTGTGTGTGTGTGTGTGTGTGTGTGTGTGTGCGGGGGGGGGGGGGGGGTCACGTTTTTCAAGCGCATGCATTCCGTATGTCGAAAAACGTGATTTCCACTCCTTGAGGGGGGGGGGGGGGGGGGGGGGGGGGGGGGGGGGGGGTAGCGTCACGTTTGCAAGGGGCATGCTTCCCGTATGTCGAAAAACGTGATTTCCACTCTCAAGGATACAAACAGAAATACACCCCACACCACCACACACACACACACACACACACACACACACACACAACCCCACACAGAAGATGATCCGTAGTG